>LPNX010842679.1:234135-244360 GCA_001517045.1 Pseudotsuga menziesii | reverse complement strand
AGGCATCTTCAGCCGAATGGTGCCCATTCCCTTTGGTTTAAGACTTGACTTATCTGCAAAGTAAACTATGCCATTTATTGTTTCATTAAGTTCTTCAAATCAGTCTTTTCTAAAAGTCATGTGTGAGGTTGCACCAGTATCAAGTAGCCAACAATCTTTGTAAGATGAAAGTGAAGTCATTTCATTAATACCAAGATTACAATGTGCAACAATACAATGAGCAGAATTTGAAGATTTACTAGCATCTTGGTTCTTATTGTCATGTCTGTCTTTGATGGAGTCCCACGAAGCCCAACACTGATCTGCTGTGTGTCCAATCTTTCCACAACGCTTGCACTTCATATCTGATATTTTGCTAGAGTTGTTTCTGCCTCCTCTACCTCTAAAGTTTCTTTTTCCTCTGCCTCTCTTGCCAGTGAGAGTGGCACCAACTACAGATGCTATAGATTGCATCTTCTGTGATGAATCTGCAACTAAAACAATAGAAGAAAAAGAAGAAAGAGTAAAGGTGCAGGTCTAAGTCTCTGCCACCTTCCTCAAGCTTTACAACAATGCCAATGATAATCAGTCTTCAAAGTGGTCACAGTAAACAGCAACAATCTTCTCCTATACTGGTCGCAGTTTTGAGCTCAAAGCACAGCTTCAAATTGAAATGAGAAAATACAACACTTCCATGTTATAACATTCATAGCAGCACTTCGTAGAATATGCAGCAGTCACGGTTCCAATATAGCAATCACGAGGCTCTTCACTCAATGAAAATAAACAAATGCTTGCAGAAGTTTCTAGATAGACTTCACGCAAAAATATAGGGTTTATGAACATATAATATGAATCGCTTTTACCTCCACGCAAATGTATGAGAGCATGAGTCTCCACCGTGTTCACTCATCAACATTTGCAAATTCTTCCACTAATTTAATTCAGGTTTATAGCAGACACAGGCTCATCAAATACACAGCATAACATTCTCGGGCTCATACAGCAGCCATATCATACATATGAGCAATATTTGCAACCACACTCCATGCACAGGAATTAGGTCAAAAAATAGGGTTTATGCAGTCTCCAACGGTCACAAGTAATACAACACCAAAGGTTTACCTCCACGCTGTATTCTGAAGGCGTGAATCTTCACTAGCAGTATTCAGTCACTGGACTTCAAGGAAATCGCAAGAGCAATACTGTTCCATTCTTCAAGCAAATGAAAATGCGTGATCCTTCAGCCTTCTATCATCATTCTTCAACAAACTTGCAACAACATAATAACATGATTCCTCACAGCTTCAGTCTGAGATATCCTCTTGGCTTGTCGCAACACTCATCCTTCCATAGCGGATGTCAAAACATGAAATCACATTTCACGACTTCACATAGAGGCAAGGGAAAAAGTGTTGACGGGATAGGAGTATCGCACGACCATCTCAATGCAGGCTTGAAGAATATCTCTGAAAGGAGTGGGAACACGATGGACTATGGGAAATAAAAGCAGCAGCAAAGTGGGAGCACAATATTTTCACGCAGTTTGGGAATAACATGAGCCTTCACAACTATACAATACCTCTTTCCCAACAATCTTTTTATCGATCTTCAACGAGTTTGCAGGAAAAGAATGTCTCTAAACTCATCACGGCTCTAGTCTTCAACACATTCTCAGTTTTGAATACCGAGTTTGCAAGTCGCAACTCTTCAAAGAAGACTAATACAGTCTCAATTCTCAAAGATATAGAACCACGAGTTCAAACACAAGGAAGTCCCAACTATCAACATATAATATTACGACTGCAAAAACTTCAATCATTGATTCCCACAAAAGAATGCATAGACTCCTCATAACCCACAGAACTTACGCAATTTTAATACAATCTTTGAATGAGATAGAATTAATTGGAGAAATTTCAAAACTCGTGTGACTCACAGATGTGAAGAAGGAGTGGCATGAACACTCTCCACAATAACTATCGATGGATCAGGAAACGGTCCTCAGCACGCGCAGCTCCAGCATTGGGTGATTATCACACAAAATTCCTCAACATCGTTCTGGAATTGTAACGCATACAATGAATGTATGCAGGCTGGCAGAAGAAACGCTCGGATGTAGACTGACAATGGGCAAGCAGTCTGAAACGAATTGACAAAGTGCAGAATGGAGGTCTGGCAGACATGCAGGCAGGAGTTATGGAGCTCTGATACCACTGTTGGATAATAACTCCCGAATTCATCTTATTTCTCCATAGAAAGCCTTTATTTATACATTTACAATGACTCTTGAGATCACACATCCGAGAGTCTCTTCATATTCCTACTATGTACAATAACGTATAATCCTGACGGATTATATTCCAACAATATCTATAAAATGGTAGTAGAAATATTTGCCACCAGCGAGATATTCCTATCAATTAACATCAATACAAAGTGTATTTATCAATATATGCACTTTTTTCCATTTTGTGGGTATTTAGGATAAAAGAAATATTTGCCACCAGCGAGATATTGTTTGGTGTTTTTATTTTACCTAATGCATCATTTTGTCCTTTTTTATCTAAAATAAATAAATAAATATGTGGTAAAGATATTGTCTTTGATGATTAGCTCGTGTTATGTCATAAAAGGTTTATTTTAGTTTGGTTTTAGTAAATTAGTTAACAATCATGTTGGGTAATCTTAGGAAATAATATATAATTTTTTAAAGCATATATAACTATATATATTTGTTAAAGACATAGACTATCAATCATATATTTATAAATATGTTATAAATCTTAGATTTATATCTAAACTATTAAAACTATATATATAAGTGTAGTATATATATTTTGTATATTTTAGTATTTAAATTGTTTTGTGAAGACATTATTTTTGTTTAAAGAATAAAAGAGTCTTATATATTAATTTGGTGTCTAAATCATGACTTTAAACTTTTATTACAACTATTATTGCTGTTGTTATTGTTGTCATACTTTTTGGTACATTATAATTGTGGTGAGAACCACATTTTATCGCTTTTAAAAAATTGTACTATTTTCATGATCATAAAATTTATTAATTTATTGGGAAATAATTAATTAATCGTATAATAAATCATATTGATTGTGTAGTATATCTATACACAAAATTAGTTAATTTGATTTTAAGTTTATTAATACTTTTTTATTAAGTTAGTTTGATTATCTTTTTTAATAAGTTATCACTAAGTTACGGGATATAAATTAGTTATATGCATTAATGACTCACCATTGTATTAGAGGAGATGTGTTATTTTGCAAGGTGTATTAAAAGGATCTTCTCTCTCGTGCATTCCAATCCTTGTTGTGTAAGTGCCTCAACCTATGTTCTTTAAAACAAAATTTATGCATTTTTTTTTAAATTACTCAAATTGAAGGTTATATAGTCAATATATTAAAAATTAAAATATGTTATTTTAGATTTTCTATATTACAGTTGTGAAGTCATTCCAAGTATCTCAAGAATATAACTTTGATAGAATGTGAGATTAAATTAAAACTATAAGAAAACCATTTGACTATGCACTTTCATGGCTTCAATTATATGATATATTTCTCATTAATATTCGATGAAATATATGTTCTTATTTTTTTCATTTTTAGCCTCAAAACCTTAGCTGAAAAAGGGGGAATTATCGTATCTTTCAATCAAGGTAAGAAAATTCACTATAGATATTTTGTTGTTAAATAAGGATTTCATATCTACTTGCAAACCAAATTTTATCAATATATGTACAAGCGTTCTCCCATCAATTTCTTATATTAAACCAACGCTTTAAAAAGATGTTGAAAAAAAAGTATGATACATTTCAAATAAGATCGGGATGGAAATGTAAGGACCATTATGAATTCTTGTGAAATATATCATTTCAAACTTTATAGGAGGATCATATAGAAAATAAGTAAATGAATGGTTAGATTTAGGAGAGGCTTGTGAAGTGTGGTATTCAGAGATCTTCCAGCTATGTGAGGACAACCTTTTTAGGATTCTCTTTGTGGAGATTTTTAGGTTCATTTATGATAAATCTTTACATGAAGAAGACTTAGAAGAGGTTGAATTGATATTCCAAATAGGGTATTTTTTAAGGTGAATTGTTTCTATTCGTAAACATTACCTAACCCCAATAACAACAGTACACCATCAATGAAAAGTAAATGAGTAATGGACAAGGAACAAGATACTTGTATACTTTTGGTATTTTGCTCACCCTTGTCTTAATCTTCTGGTGCATCTAAAAAAGGAAGAAGGTGATTCATTGATCAAAACAACGAAAGTATCCAAGCAAATGCAAGACATGATCCAGTTAGTGGTCTCCATTGGCAACCCCATCTAAATAAGTATAAACCTCATGAGTGACTAGTCAATATGGTCATAAGCTTTAACACGATCCATTTTCAAAATGAATGCTTGCAAATGCTTTAATTTCACTTAGTGAAGCCATTCCTGAGTGATCCCCACTACATCTAATATTTTCTCGTTTTACAGGAAACCAAATTGATCAGGTGAAATGTAGTTTTCCAATACTAGCTTAATTATGTTGGATATTAGCTTGGTGATAATTTTATACACCAAGTTTCATAAAGAAACATCCCTAAAGTCATCGAATGTCTAAGTCTTATCCTTTTTTGAAATTAGAGTGATATATGTGGTGTTAAGATTTGTAGGACTTAGTTCCTTCTTTTTGGACTCTTCAATTTCCCTAAGTAAATCCAACCCAACAAAATAAAAAAATACAAGAAAAACTCGACAGTGTATCCATTTGGCCCTGGAATTTTGTCTTTCATAATTTTTTTAAGGACCTCCTTAATTTCATTAAGTCCAATCCTCCCACCAAACTTTCTTCCTTCTTATGGGATGAAAAATGTTGGGTACTGTTTTAACAATTTTAACAGCTCTTAAAGATTGTTGGAGGAATTCTATTTGTAAATATTTGCAAAATGTGAGACAACTTCACCTTTTAATGCCTTTTGATATGTCAAGAGGATTCCATCCCTACTTCTCAACTCCAAAATAGAGTTAACATTCTTCCGGTGAGACACATATCGCCAAAAAAACTTCGTGTTACCATCCCCTTTTTTGATCCAGACCGCCCTACTATTAAGTCTCCATGTGGCTTATATATGTGACAAGATCTTTTCCCTGTGATGTTCCAGACTAATAATCTTTGACTTCCTCTCTTCAGAGAAGAGATCCCCATCAACCCCACTATCTAACTCTGCAATTTTGTTTTCGATGAGTTCCAGGTCTGCATAACGAGCGTTATTTTCTCTTTGTCCCACTTTGCCACCTTAACTCTTAAAAGATTCAACTTCATGCTAAAATAATGTAATGGAGAAGATGAAGCCTATTCAATAAAAGACAACCAACAATTCTTCACAAGAGAGCAGAAATTCACTTTAGTCAACCACATTCTGTTAAACTTAAAAGGGTAGCAGGTAAAAGAATTGACATGATACAATTGCAAAGTAATTGCTTTATGATCCAAGAAGTTGGTCGGGATAGACTAGGAATAGAGCCCGGTCACCGAGCCCAATTGCTTTGCCATAAAAAATATGTCCAGGAGCTTGACAATACCGACATTGTTGGAGCGACCATTGGACCAGGTGTGGGTTAATGCAGTGGGCATAACATCAAATAAACCTTTCCTCTAAAACATGTCCTTAAAATAAGGACCTAATAGATCACTAACAACTTTTGATCCTCATACTTCATATGAAGTAAGTGTCAAATTAAGGTCCCCGTCAATAATAAGAGAAGGATCTGCTAATAAACCAACATCTTAAACCTTATCCCAAAAATATTCCTATTGTTGTAAGGACCATATATGTTTAGTATACTAAGAGGCCTCTTTAGAACCCCGATACGACCTATGATTTAGACCCATGATACGACCTTCGATCAAAATACCTGCAAATGTGTGGAAATGAGACAAATTAACATAGAGAGGGTTCCATGCCATTGATAAACCACCAGACATCCCATTAGTGTCTACTCCACAACACTTCCAATTAGGTTTAATTTTAAGAAAAAAATCTCAAGCATTATCCCCATGGTCATTGTCTCTTGAAGTAAAATAATGCCCGGGGTAAGCCTATCTAGTAGCCTCTTGAAAGTAGTTATTTTGGGTGAACTGTCAATCCCCTTAATGTTAAATGGCAACAAAAGCATTAGGAAAACCCCTTATGGGGCACACCTGCTCTAAGAGCCTCGTCTACATCATAAATGGGAGAGTTAAATGATACGACTGACTCAACTGACGTGATGGAGCCTTAGGATTAACCCACTTAGAGTTTTCCGAAGGACCAAACACATTCTTCTTCTTTAGTTTCTTGTAGGTAGTTACATTTTGTGACATAATCGAGGTAATTAGGAGATTGATCATTAGTATCCCTACCACCAGGAGCCCAAACAT
Organism: Pseudotsuga menziesii; assembly: GCA_001517045.1. Lineage (NCBI taxonomy): Eukaryota > Viridiplantae > Streptophyta > Pinopsida > Pinales > Pinaceae > Pseudotsuga > Pseudotsuga menziesii. Next base: position 237,939 of record LPNX010842679.1, on the reverse strand, counting down.
AGGTTTTGATAAGAATTTTACTAGTTTCCTCTAACATGGGAGGAGAAGGTTCACGGGATGGCTATGGTGGGTCCTCATTCAATGGAGAAGAACACAAAAAAATGTCCAAGAGCCTGGGCACACCCTTGAGACTTCCCAAAATATTGTCCTCCCTTCCAGAATCACAGCTATATTAGGGCTCAAAATATGATAATGGCAGAGGGGAATTAGGGATACCATCCCCCTGTTCCTGATAGTCACTAAGAGAGTTATCCAACCGGAGTAATAATGACATCTGGGTTGAGGGTTTGTTAGGATAAATGAAACCCTTAAACGACTTCGATAAGGACATAACTTCCAATATTTCATCAACAAAAAAGATTTAAGCAAAAGTGGTAGAAAAACTCAAAACTTACACATAAATTCGTGAGTCGATTCCCCATCCAGCGGCAATGGAAAAGAGATATTTCCCTTCACGTCTTCTGACTCCTCTTGGAAAGACAACCATCAGAGCCTCTCCTGTAAGTCTAGGTGCAACTATGACTGAAGTGTCCAATTATGTGGCATTGAAAGCACCAAAAAGGAACCTTCCAATAGTCGAGTCTCTCGATGAAAGAGCCTTCATCCCAAAATACCACAATGATCTCCAGTAACCCTTTAGTCATGTCCACTTCAACTAATATTCCTAGGAATCCTTCTGTCATTTGAAATGAGGGTCTCCTCTTCTACCATGATAAAATTCCCAATGGAGTTGCCTAACTCCGAAATAGCCCCTAAAATTCTAGTAGTGTAGTGGGTAGCTTGGTAGTAACACCATAAATGTCTTCGCATGAGTTTTTTCGGTAGAGATCCAACCCTAATAACCAAATATCTAGACGCAATAGATTGTTTGATTTCTTCAGATAGAAAATGAAAGTAAATCCCCAATTTTAAGCGAAGTCGATGAGGTGACACTAGCCGAATGTCTGCTAACCTTCTAGCCCCCAATTTGAGTGACACGTAAATAATTTGGGAACAAGGATTAGTCTAGATACGTGAGTCCTTACAAAAGGATGGAGAGGAGATTTTACCAATGATTCTCTAGTCCTTACCTATATAACTGTCACCTGTCGACTTGAGAGGTTTCTTAATCTCGATTGGTGTCCTCATTGATTCCATCGAATGCTATAAGGTCAAAACCCTCAGTGACACACCGGTTACCATCATGTCCCAGTAATATGAGACCAAACATAGTGCACCCAAATATTCCTTCCACTGAAACCCGATAACAGAAAAATACCATCAACCATAAAAAAAGAGAAAATATAATAAACCCTATTAAAAAACCCAGACAAAAATAAAACAACAGGAGAAAAGACTAGAACTTCCCACTACTTTACTTGGTTGGTACTAGGCCACCCTCCTCGGGTAGCTTGACTCTAGGCTTGCTGCCTTTCCTTTCTATAGATGCCATTAAGGTTTCGTCCCCACCAAATAAACTAATACCTCACACTTAAACTTCATCACATATCATTTCATCCATCGACATAGAGACGTGTTAGAATATTCTTATGAAATGGACCATTTTTTAATCTTTTAAAAATGAATTCCAATAAAAATGTAGCCTCCTCCATAGATGTTGAAAGTCAAGTGAGCACGCGGTCGGTGAATGATTCACCACATTCACGATCATATTCAAGGGAATAAAGCCGATGCTTACCATTATTTACTATGTTCTTTACTTGACCAATTTCGACAGGGCGAAGCCTGATGTGGTTGTGAATCCCGTTGCCAATGTTCTGCAGCTTGTTGAGGCCGAGTAGTGTATCGTCATGCCATCGGAGAGCATCACCGCAACCATATGGGTGTCGAATCGAATCCCGTGGACAACATCCCTGCAGTCCTCAGCCACAGCGGCCACTTCGTGCAGTATAATATCTTGGGGAATATTTTTGAAGTCACATCCAAGTACAAACCACCTCTGCTGCCAATAGGGAAAGGAACTTACAGTATCGTTTGGTAAAGATCTTGCAAATTGTTTCATAGAGCGAACAAATTCAGCGACCATAGGAGACATAGAGTTGTTGGTCAACATAGAAGGTATTATGTTTTTCTCGTGTTTCGTGATAGGGACTAGGTCTCGACCGATAACTTGGTAAAGAAACCTCAAACATTTAATGTTCACAATTTGATTTACCCAAAACAAATGGCGACTAGTTTGGGTTCTTAACAACTATTAAGACCAACTAGATTCAATACTAAAGTTTTGAATATTAAAACAAGGTTAGCTACTTTTAAGTTAAGTTGTTGTTGTTTTGGAATACATATTTTTTTCTCATAGTGAAAACAATTGCCTTAAGCAATCTATCTGAAACTACTTCAGTGCTAGTTTTCCATGCTTTTCAGATTCAGGTTTCCTACCAGAGATAATAGAGGTGCATATGTTGGACTGCCCACCTTCTTTTTTCAGCTCCAAATGATGGGAATACATTAGAGCAATATGCTCGATTGAACGTCCTCTTTTGCTGCTTCACAAGATGGGAGTACCTTAGAGAAATCACTTCACGAGATGAACCTTTCTATGTTTAGTGAATTGAAGTTGGATAGATCCAGAAACATAAAAAAATACGGGTATTCTCAGAATCTGATTCACGTATTCCACAACATCCACAAACAAATTTGGCCACCAGAGCCTTGCATGCAATACCTTTCACCTAGTAGCCTTCCCACCATAATGCCCATTACTTTAGCCATAATGGGCCTCCCACAATACTACTTGCCATTCATGATCTGACACACATCTATGCAGAATCCCATTCATTGCCAACTTATCAAATGCTAGCAACAATTCTCTACTATGCAAACAAACGATGGACAACGAGAGCAAGTTGTTAGGACTTTGAAACAGTAAAAAACTGAAAATTTACAAGAGTTTTTAGGATTTTGAAACAGTCAAAAAGTGAAAATTTAAAATGAATGGACTTACAGGTGAAGTTACCATGTTGTGTGCCTACACGTTCATTTTCCTTCTACTCATAAAGCATACAACGTGAGTAAAATTAACAAGGCAATATAGTGCATACCATGTTGTGTGCCCGCACATTCATTTTCCTTCTGTGCACACGCTAGAAAAATTAACAAGACAATAGAGTGCATTGTGGTGGCTTATAAAGAACCAGAACATTGCCAAAATTTGTAGATGAGAAGGCGGTGGACGAGATAAGGTAGTGCATGTGGTGTCTGTTGTACGAGGGAAAATTAATACATATGCTAAGGTAATTTAATGTTAACTAAATGTCTGTTGTTCAAACTGAGGATGTGGTCCTCACCCAGGATAGAATCACAGGGTGCTGGTGGTGGAGAAGCTCGTTGATGGGAAGGCCACTACCAGATGGTCAGGCATGGAGACATAGGTGGTAGATGTAGGGAATCACATTAAATATATTTTCCCAACCCCGAGATTCCTGCTGTTGGTTGTAGAACAACACTTCAATTTAATCCAATTAGCTATCAGTTAAATGGAATTAAATATTTGATAAAAATAGTAAAGTTGTTAGCCGTATGTAAAACTATGGAAAATTAAAGAAATTTACCATCAACTGCCAAAACTAATATAAGGTGAACACAAACTGAAAACAATATACCCGTGCCTTCGGCAGGTATAATAAGATAACCTCATTTCGATTATGGATGCGATATTACCTTCATAACTTCTTGGCTTATTTTTGTTGGTAAAATATATTAGTTTTCACAAATACATTAAATATATAATGTAAATTCTCGGAAACAAGTTTTGGGCTATTGCAAAAATAATGAAATTTAGTAAACTTCATTGGAACATAAAAA
>LPNX010842679.1:213684-233934 GCA_001517045.1 Pseudotsuga menziesii | reverse complement strand
ATTGGAAGTGAGAAAATTCAAGATATAAGCATATGGATTTTGAACCACTTAGGTACATACACTAATCCCTTTTATGTAGTCAATCCCTTTCGTGAAGGCATGTAAACGATAGTATTTGAACTGTAATTTAAAAAATAAAATGGCAATAGTTAGAGCTTGAGGGGACTTCCTATGTTATAGTGGTAAGTTTAAAGTGTTTTGGGCTTTAAGAGAACTCAAAAATATACATAGCATGTGTAAGACAAGGGCTCCAAGCAACAAAGTTTGTGCCTTTAAAAAAAATTGAAATGAAATTTGACAGAAAATTGGAAGCTCATGTAAAAACATATAATAATATCATCAATGAATTCCCATTACAAGATTGTTAAATCCTTGCAAAATTTCTGAAATTGTTTTTGTATTTTGAATGTTTTTATGTATTTATAATAACTCTCACAAATGTTGCAATATAAAATGTGTTTGCCTTAAAAAAATTTGTTGGAAAATGCTTAATCAAAATTCATATCCACAAAAATATAACATTTTATACAAAAGAAATATGTCTAAAGAAAAAAAATATATATTGAAGTATTGATACGGCAATGAAATTTCCCCATGGTCAACAGTTTTGTAAATGGTATTTGTCCTTGGCTCATTATCTAAATACTTAGGCTTCCGTTGATTAGTGTCTTTTGCAAATCATCCAACTTTACCAAACTAGGATTGAAGTGCTCCTTAGTCAAAATTTAGTTACAACAATTTCCCGACCACTTTTTCCAACTAGTCCGGAGTTCGTTCCAGTGCCTATTCTTCAAACAATGGTTCTAGCACAGTGATTTATTTGATTGCTGAATCTATAAACACTGAGAAAGACTGAGGCACTGAACTTCAACATTTTATAACATCCTAGATCTACATAATAAAAGTGGCAGTCATATCCTCCGTACCAATTCCTTCTGTTGATGTTTTTTCTAAATAGATTTGACTCCCAACCTCAACTTTCTTTTGCATGTCTCATGCACTGACAAACTACTCCCGAGCTCACCTGGAAATTCCTCTAGCAAGGTTTCACGTATGCTTATTTTGGTCTTAAGTGTATATTAATATAATGGAATCCTTTTAGCTTCATACATTTTATGAGAGTTCTTGGAACTCATAGTTTGTGAGCTCTGATGTAGATAAACATTACAAAACCCTCATATTGATACAATTATCAAACATAGTACTATATGTCTTGAAAATCAACCAAGAAAATGTTTTGAATAGAAAGGAATACCTTTAGCTAAATAATGGAGAAAAGTGCGATGCAACTAATTCCTTGCCAAGGTCAGCGTTTTAAAAGCCCCAAATCTAATTAAATATTAAGGGGTGGAAAACTCAATTAGTAATAAAATATTAAAAATTAAGTAACAAATATATCTAAGGATTAAGGATTAAAGTGCCGACCCATATGCATATTAAAATTAAGTTGTTGATTACCAGGTCACCCAAAAGGATTTGGGTGCCTCTAAAGATCGACAACTTTGAGATAGTTAACTTGAGTTACCGCTTAGTCATAAATTTTTTTCTTTTTGAGACTCGACCTCACTTATTTTTTTATTCGTCAGGTAAATATTCGACCAAAACTTAAACAGGTCGAACTTCGACTAAAATACTTCAATTTTTTACTGTGATCGACAAGTCTTCAACATACCACTTTCGGTCGAGACACTTTTATGAAATTTCGACACGACACCTTTTTGGCTCAACAAACACTTACTCAACTTCGACCACACTTACTTTACTTTGATCGGTTTAAATATGAGAGACGTGAACTCTTTATTTTGTCAGAGAGACTGACATAAACTGACCTGCTACAGACTATGACAGAGTCGGCTGAGATCTGATACGGATCTGCGATTAATTAATATTTCCAACACTCCCCCTTAATTATGAGCATATAGGGACTTTCAAATCAAATATTACAAAATGTTTCAGAGCTTAAACTTGCTATGTTCATGACATAATTCACTGAGCAGAACTTGTCATTCCAAGATAAATTCGTAGATATTGGAATGTATCCCTTGCCAATGGTTTTGTAAAGATGTTTGCAAGTTAATCTTCAGACCTGCAAAATTCTAAACAAATTTCTTTATCATTTCAACAATTCTCTTATGAAATGATACCTTGTGTCGATGTGCTTGGTTCTCTTGTGAAACACATGTTTCTTAGACAATGCAATGGTTGAATTGTTTGCACAAAGAAAGGTTGTTAGTTCTTGTTGGTTCAGTGACAGGTCTTTTAAGATTCTCCGCATCCAAACGAATTGACATGCAATGCTTGTAGTTGCAACATACTTTGCTTCTGCTTAAGACAGAGTTACAATGGGTTGTTTATTTGAAGCCCACGACACAACACCTATACCAAAATGAAATGTGTACCCAGATGTGCTCTTCCTGTCATCTATGCTGCCTCTATTTTCACTGTTAAAGTATCCAATGAGATTGAAACTTTATCAGGTTGAATACATTATACCAAGATCCTTTGTGCCACTTACATGCCTCATAATTATTTTACCAGCGTGCCAATGGGAGTCTTTTGGTGACTCCACGAATCTTGAGATCATACTTACTCCATACATGATGTATGGTCTTGTTGCAGTTAAATACATAAGGCTTCCAACCAACCTTTTAAACAATGTAGGATCTATAATTGATCTATCATCATCCTTGCTCAATTTTAAACATGTTATTACTAGTGTTGGGGCTACCTTGCAATTAGACATATTAAATATTTTCAAAACTACACTTGCATACTTTGACTGTGATATAAAAATACCACTTTCAGACTGTTGGACTTCAATGCCCAAAAAAACTTCATAAGTCCTAAATCAGTCATTTCAAATTTGTTTTCCATCACTGCTTTAAAATCCTTTATGCCAAAATCACCATTAAATATTAAATCATCTACATACAGGCATGTAATTAACATGTTACCTTGCTCATTAACTTTAGTGTACATAGTCCGTTCACTTTCACTTATGTGAAATCCATTTTGGGTGAGATAGGAATCAATGCGACTGTACCAAGCTCTAAGAGCTTGCTTGAAACCATATAGTGCACTTTGTGTTCTTGACTTGGAACTTTATATCCTTGTGGTTGTTCCATATACACTTCCTCCTCCAGATAGCCATTCAGAAATGCTGATTTAACATCCATTTGATAAACATGCCATTTGTTTTGAGCAACAATTGCTAGAATTGTTCTTCAAATGTATCCATGTGTGCGACATGTGCAAACGTTTCATTGAAGTCTATTACGGGTTGTTGTGTGCACGCTGTGTGAACCCTCTTGTGACCATTCTTGCCTTGTGATTCTACACATTCCCATCAGCATCTTTCTTGGTCTTGTAAATCCATTTGACACTAATTACATCTTTATATTTTGGTACATCTACTAGCTCCCATGTTTGATTCTTCTCAATGCACTCTATTTTTTCATCCATGGCTTGTGCCCATACTTCTTCTTCAACCGCTTCCTCAAATGTTAGTGGATCATCTATTTGAGAAAATAATGCAAAGAGAAAGAATGAATTTGGTGTACCAACTTCATATATTTCACGCAGATTTATTGTCTTCATTAGATCTATTGATGTCGACCTTGATAAACTGCTTGATGGAGTTTGATTTCCTCTTGGTGTTCTTGTTGGTGTAGCTTGAGCTGTGAATTGTGCCGACGTTCCTTGTGTTGAACCATGTCGCGGTGTCATGGGAGTCAACAGTGATATGAAATTTTGACATACATGTGGTGTTTGAACCACTTCCTCCGCCATGTCATCATGGTCAACATTCAACACAATCTTGACATCTTGACTGATGATTACTTTCCTTGTGACAAGATTATACAACTTGTATGCTTTTGTGTCTTCAGAGTAACCAACAAAAATACATTTATTTCCTTTGTTGTCTAGTTTCTTTCTCAGCTCATCTGGAACATGAGCATATGTGACACAACCAAAAAATTTTAAATGAGAAACACTGTGATTAATACGTGCCCATGATTCTTGAGGAACTTTATTCTTCATGCTCTTTGTCAGACACCCGTTCATAATATATACAACATTTGCGACTACTTTATCCCAATATTTATTTGGAAAATGCTTGTCTTCCATCATGCGTCGCACCATCTCCATAATTGTTTTGTTCTTTCTCTCTGCGACACCGTTCTACCGAGGTATATACCGTGTAGTGAATTGCTTGTGTATGCCATGGGTCTTGCAAAAATTTAGGAAGTCATTCGAAACATATTCACCACCTCTATATGTCCTTAAGATTTTGATGTAGTGTCCACTCTAGTTCTCCACGAGTGCCTTGAATTGCTGAAACCAACTAAATGCATAAGATTTATGTTTCAGAAAGTATACCCATGCTTTTATTGAGTAGTCGTCAATAAAAGTAAGGAAATAATTGCATCCCCCCATGGATGATGTCTGCATTGGGTCACAAATATCAGAGTGCACAATCTCAAGTGGTGTGCGTGCTCTATATGACTTTCTGACTGGAAAAATCTCTCTATGTTGCTTGCAAAGAATGCAACCTTCACAAACTCTCTCTGGTTAGTCAATCAATGGAAATCCTTTCATCATAATCTTCATGTGCAGTAGCTTCAGCCCACCAAAATTCAGATGTCCAAACATGAAATGCCACAACCAGGACTCATCCTGAACTTCTTTTTGAAATGCTACTTGAAAATCAACGTTGTCTTTTTCTTTCTTGTCACAATGCTTTTTTGCTTCTTTGCTTTCTACCTTGAATGCAACTCCTATATTTGTTTTTCCTTTCATGTATGGAATTATTCTCAAAGGAAACAAGCGATTGCTTGTCGTTTGTACTTTTGCTATCAGCTGGTTGCTTGGACGCTTATCTTTAATCACACAGTGATTATCTTCTATGTAGACTCTGTAACCTTTTTGTATCAGCTGTCTAATGATCAACAAATTGTGTTTCAGTCCTTTGACATGATAAACATCAGGCATGTTCTTTCGCTCCTCTTGTTTGGTTAGAATACCAACAATGGCTTTTCCCAAAACAATGAATTGGACATTGTTTTCAAGTGTGACATCAGTTTGAACTGATTTATCTAGATTGGAAAACAAACTTGAATTACCAATCATATGATTACTACAACCTGAATCTAAATGCCATATGTCATGTGGAATTTCTTGGACAACATTGCAGTCAAGTGAGGATTCACATGACAACAACATTGTGCTCGACGAAGTGTTGGTGTTGGTCCGCTGGTTTTGGATTTTCCTTCCTTGGTCATATTGTTTCTTCCAACATTAATATGCATAATGATCAAATTTCTTGTAGTAGTGACATTGAATTTTTTATTTATCAAACTTGTGACCACTTGGCTGACTAGGGTTCTGATTTTGTCCTATACGAGTGACATCTGTGGGACTGCTGCTGTGTCCTCCTATGGAAAAAACTTCTTCTTTTGCCTCTAGAGTTATATCTCCCCTTGCCTCTTCCACGACTTATGGATGATTGTGCTGGAAATGCACCTTCCAATGATGTATTTGATCTACTGATTCTATGTTCGTGATTGATGAGTGTAGAGGGGGCCAGTTGACCTCTTAAATGTCATCATAATTGTATATAGTTTAAAGAGATACTAACGTCAATGGTAAATTGTGACATGTCTTTCTTCTCTTCCAAGGTCACGACCAAGGATTCAAATTTATGGGGAAGGCTTCTAAGAAATTTTCGACAACCCTTTTGTCTTCTATATTATCTCCATGAGATTTCAGTTGATTTATCATACCAACAACTTGAGTGTAGAATGAGTCTACTGACTCTACGTATTTCATTGATAGAGATTCAAAATCTCTTATAAGAATATGCAACTTAGGAGTATTTAACTTATCCAAGCCTTGATAGGAGGCTTCCAATCTATCCCATGCCTGCTTAATGGTATTTGTTGTTGCTACTCTTGGGAGTATTATTTAATGCATGGCTTGGTGTATATAAAACATAGCCTTCCCGTCTTTCTTCCTATGTTCTCTCAAGGCATCTTTCTTAGCTTGCATGAGATTATTATATGTCGTCTGATCTGCTGGTTCTGTATAGCCATTTTGGACTATATCCCATACATCTTGTCCTCTGAACAAAGCCTTCATCGTTAGAGACCAATATTCATAATTCTTTCCCGTGAATATTGGAATTTGCAAACTCGACATGTGTGCACCAAAAGTGGAAGCCATATTTTTAATTTTCCTTAGAGAAATATTATATATTTTTTAAGATAAGGTTTCTTTCCTAAACCCACTCTATCAGATCTAGAGATCAACAACTTTGATACGGTTAACTTGAGTTACCGCTCAGTCATAAAAAATTTCTTTTGCGAAACTCAACCTCCTTTTTTTTTACTCGTTGGGTAAATTTTCAACCAAAACTTAGAGAGGTCGAACTTTGACAGGTCAAACTTCCAAAAGTACTTCGACTGGTTAAACTTCGAATAAAGTACTTCAAGTTTTTATTGTGACCGACAAGTCTTCAACATACCACTTTTGGTCGATATAATTTTACGGACTTTTGACTCGACAAACACTTACTCGAATTCGACCACAACCACTTGACTTCGACTGGTTTATATATGAGAGATGTGAACCCTTCATTCTCTCAGAGAGACTGACAGAAGCTGACCTACTACAGACTATGACAGAGTCGACTGAGATCTGATACAGATTTGGGATTAATTAATACTTCCAACAATGCCAACCTACAATCTTTCCAAGTCATACAGAAGAAAGGCACCAAAGATCCCAAGCTAGTGCTGGTGATCTCAGGCTTTTCAGGAAACAAAAATAGCCCTATACTCTATAGCTTGACTTCTTATAATGAACGCATCAACCATTGGGCCGAATTTTCTCTCAAATACTATGTCGGTTGCTTCAACAATTATTTTATTTGAAGTGTAAGCATTTCTCACCAATGAAATTTTACTAAAGATGAAATGCCTGCAATAAACATCTTTTTGTTCAAATCTTCGAGTAAGTGCTACATGCAAAACAATTCCTCATAAAATAACTAGAATAACATAATTGAAAATCAATTGAAGGAATAATCACGAGCCAAAAATATTTTGTTTTTCATTGTAATAATATTAACCTTAATAGACCTCTCGCTTGTTTGTAAGAAAGTCCCCTTGCACGTAGCATCTTGAATCATGTTAATTATCCTTCCCCATGCGCATAATAGCAAATATTACCCCCTCACACAACCTCCAGGTGATTCGTAGTATCTGCAAATTTTTGTCTTGGTGTGTATGGGAACATTTACATTGACTAGTGCCGAACAATTGTCGTCACTTAAAACTTATGAAGCAATTATGAACTTGCATGAACCTAAAATGAAGAAATTGAGTAAAATCCTTGGAATGCCAATCTAGATAATTACCTTTCTTCGTGCCGCTCTTGAATCTGATTCATATTTTCGTTTTTATAATTTAAGGCATGTTTTCGAGAAATATATGGGCGTTTTTCGTTTTCAATCCAGTCAACTATCTTTCGGCATAAACTCTTTTAGCTTAACTGTGTAAGAGTTACGTTGATTTTAATAACATGATTAATATATAGATGTGCGAAAATTCTTATAATGCGTAGTGTTTGCTTCATACCTTACCCCAGATGCAGACTTGCTAAGTGTTCAAGGAATGGTTTCCTCCCCTAATATGTCGCTTTTCATCCACAAACTGCAGTCGTGAATATTTAGGTCAATTTTGGTAGCCAACGCGTCCAGGTTGCTTTGCTTCAAATCCGACTAGCTAAAGCCTCTAATAAGCAATTTAGATAGGATTCAATCTTCTATTCGAGATACTCCTTGCTACATGGAGAGCTACCATATCTACCAGCCACACAATGAAATAAGATTAGATATAATGGTCGGGACAGATAAGCCAAGTGAAAAGGAAAGTAGAAAGAAAATGTACTACCTGTAATCAATGGAAAAAATTCATGGGCCATTCTAGATCTTGAAATGATCCCACATAGTCTTCTTTATCAATCCCAGGCTCTAGAAAAAATCCATGGAATTCATCAAATGTATGTCCTTTGTACTAAGCCAAATGCTCTTCATCAACCATGGATGGTGTAGGAGTATTAAATGCATCCACTGAATGATTGTAAAATATAGGCATTGATATATGTGCAGTAGACACATTTATTACTTCCTGATTCTCAACACTCCTCAATATCCCATTGCTCACAACCATTTTATTTGTATTGAAATCCAACGAGAAAGATAATAATCATAATTAAGACCATTTGCAAGTTTTACAAAGGAATAAAAATTATCCACCTAGGGTTTACTTACCTTCAATTGATCTCCCAAATTGACAACGAATGGATTAGCTACATGTTTTATAGCAATCCACTTTCTATTTTTTTAGTACTTGTAGGATATAGATTTAAACATGGTGCCCTAAAATCAAAATACACTTATCTTGCACAGACTTTACATATGGAAAAAGAACTTATACTGCTAACCATTCTTGGCAGAGTGCTTTCTTGGTAGGTAGACCGAGTCCTCCTCCATTCCTCTAATTTCCACAAACTGAGAAAATGTCAGTGGATACATTCATTCATGTTCAATAATTTTTCTAGATCAATTATATTATCTTCAATGTTCCCACCTTGGTCTCGAGTGTTACCTTCAACGTCCTCCAGATGAGAGTCCATTGTTGAAAGTTGGACCGAGAAGTGCTTCATGATATTCATGACTGCTAAATGCCTCACTATCTTTTCCTGATTGCTATCAGAATTCTGATATCTTGATGTCGCCTCCAGGTTAATGTGTCCTTCTGTCCCAATTGTCAAATGAACAAGTAATAGAATATTGCCAAATTCTCTTGGAGTTGAGCTTCCCAAAGGATATTATGGAGCTCTGTAAAATTTTTCCTTTCAGTTTCCATAATGCCAAAATTATGCACACCATCGCAGTGATTGTCCTCCTTTACCTCCACATCTTTGCGCCAAATGTTTTAGATAATTCTTCTGTGAGAATTGGACTAATCGCATGTGAAGATATTATCTATTGCGCTGCCTCCCTCTTCATGTTTAACCATGCTTCTTTCTCTTCCACGATTGACTCTGTTGTTTTGCATTTCCATGGGGTTCAACCTTGGGTTCATGATATTCCCCTAAGTCGATTCTCCATGCCCCTTCTCTTATGGAATCCATTTTCTTCTTGGTGTTTCCTCATTTTGAGTGATCGTGGTAGGGGTAGCTTAACCCCGTCACACTTTCAAGTCCTATTAATGATGATCTTTGAATCTCCAAAGATTGCTACATTTGATAGATTTAGGGAGGAAATTAGTTCAGCTCCTTGCAAGAGAGCTAGTCACTTCGTTTCATTATTTGTCTTGCCGACCAAGTCCCTAAGCAAGAGATTCCATTGCATTTCCTCTTCGGTCTATCAAAGATCCCACCAACTCCTACCTCACCTAGTAACCAATAAAGCTTTGTGAGAAAAACCTACATTTCCATTGCATTGCATATGAATTTTTAGAAGAATTTTACAAATTTAAAATAAAACTTATTGATCACATGATATGTATTTATTATGATTAAAAAAAATACAATTTATCGAAACAATTAATTGAATCTTCAAGTAATTTTTATTTCTTGAAAATCAAAATATTGAAACATTTAGAGAGTTGTCTAACTGCCTAAATGTGGATTTGTGGATTAATTCATGCCATGTTACGATCAAATGGATTTTAGGGTAAAGACATAAAACACCATTTTTTTTTTGTTTTTTTAAAAGTTAGATAATTCCTTCTATTGCCTTCAAAAAGATTTACAAAAAGAGTATCGAAATTGAACCCTCCCTACACAGGGAAAACAGGCTCACTATATCCAAAAAACTAAAATATGCCTCTAAATGATATGAGGCCGAAACATCTAGACTGGGAGTTCTTTAATACACAACGCTTACTAATAGTCGTACAAAACATGAACCAAAAAAGACAGAAAACAAGAAAACCAGCCTAAAGCAGGCTTGGCATCTGTATCATCATAGGCCGAATTCGAGAATTCAACCAACTTGATCCTTAGGTGTCCCACAATTTGTTGCAGATGTCGAGAGAGCTCATCCAGCTGGAAAAGAATTGCCTCGTGGGCATCACCATCACCACTTGACATAGAGTTGGGCTCGCAGTTGGGACGTGATAGAGTCCAAACCAAAGCGGTAACGGGCAGGAAGATAATCCAGAGGGGGGGTGAAGCGTGGTGCCTAAAGATAGAAGCAAAATCACGGGCATACCATAACTTACTAGAGTCCCACCATGATGCACAGACAGCAGGTCTGAGAGCACTGAAGACAGACCCCCACTCACTAAGCACCAACTAATAGTTTCTGAGAGCGAAACAAGCGCTGTCGGGATCAAACCCAAACTCATAGAGAGCAGACCAAAAACCTGAGAGAGCCCAAGCAGTATGCTAGAACCTACAAAGGGGGACACTCCGAAACAAACCACACCCCTCTTGTCTTTACAGAGCTTATATGTGACCTTCCCCATACTATACAAAACACAGAGCCCTTTGAGAGACCCAAATCAATTGAGAACCAAACTTCACAGGGAGCCAAACTGAAAAACCATGACCCACCGACAACATGCCAACAAGGGCCAAAGACCAGATGAAAGTCAACCTGAGAAAACCATGAGGGAGCCCACGTCCTTTATAGGAAGGTTCAACATGCTACCACCCCACGAACTGATAATCCACCTCCACCACTAGACATCAAACTCAGTCGATTTCTTTATGAACCGTGCAGATTTAATAATGATCCATACCCTCACCCCTGTACTCCTTCTCCGCAGCAGTCGTTTCATCGACCGTTAGCACTTGAGTGCTCGTACTAGGGGATGCCTCCAAGTTTTTCGTTGCAAGAGGAGATCGCAGAATATAATACGACCTTTTGGGGGCGATGAGGAGTTAGCACGAGGGACATGCAGTACTACCACGTGCCTCTCATGCACCCTCCCATCCGTCGATGAGGTGTTAAAACATCGTTTGTTGAAACACAAAGTATGTGAGAAAATCACCCAACAATAACACCTTAGACGAGAGAAATTTGAAATAATATCTCCAACATAGAAGACCTTGCTTGCATCGCCCTACTAATTCCCAAGCTCATGTTATGCTAAATCAAAACCTTCATATTAAACATATGCTTCCTCATATCTCTTGCTTACAACAACAAAACTACATAATTAAAAATATGATGACACATAAGGACTCAAAATGCGGTCTTTACAATATTAATGGTAGGTTATTGTAATGTGAAAGTCAAGAGGTTAAGATGTCCACAAAAATGACATTTTAATATGGATTTATGTTATAGATAATATTTTTTGAGGTTGTAGTTTTTGGTGATGAATCAGTTGAGTGCTGTGAATTTTAAACAAAAGATAGTCCCATGGTACCATTTTTGAAATAAGGAAAAGTTGAAGAAATATTTTTATAAAATAAGCTATTTTATATAGATTCTTTTAAGTTTCATATTACTAATAGATATATTTGCTTTTTCTTAATTAAAATTTTTATTAGTCAATGTAAATTGATTTTAACCTTGGATTTATTAAACACCCGTAAGAATTAAGTAAATTGATTTTAACCTTGGATTTATTAAACACTTTATTGAACACTCATAAGAATCAAATATTTAGAAGTGTATTTTTTATTTATTTAAAATTAATTTAGGTTAATTATAATTTAACTTGATTTATAAAAAAATGGATATGCAAAATAATAATTATATTTACTAGTAACATATTTATTTTTCCATAGCCCACATGGGTGTGGTTTATTGGGGGTTTAGTTGTTATGAAGTCACTTGTTGTAAATTGGAGGTCATGAGATCAATCCCACCCGGGTTTACCTATGTCCCATGTCTTGCGGCAGGTGTGGGGCACTTAGGGTTATAGTGGTAGCGAGAATGGATCCCTAGACCCTGTGTCACGCGAGTACCAACCCAACTCCAGTTGCCAATTCCCCTAGATTAAAAAAAAACATATTTATTTTTCCATTATATTTAAATATACATTTTGTTACCTTGTGCTCATACTTAAATCTCTCTCCTTAATATAGTTTTTTGAAAAATAAGAAAGCTTTAGAAAAGAAATATCATTTATGAAAATAAATCTCTCCTTACTAAATTCCTCCTTTAAGAGGGCATTTTCCTTCTGATTCATATGCCAATAGATATGGCCGATAATAAACTTCGAAATATGCCAATAGATATGGCCGATAATAAACTTCGAAAGAAATAAACGCAGACTCCTTTTAAGTGCACAGTGAAAGCCACCATATTCATATTTAAGATATGTTGAGAGGCTTGCATCCATTTTACCACTTGCATATAATTTCCATAAACTTAGAGCTCTCTAATCTTTCTTTCTTATGTTTTTTTATAAAAATTTATAAGAGCCATGAATTGCAAGATTAATTATTCCCCAACGAATGTTTGCCTTGAAAGTAATATGAAGAGAACCAAAGAAGAACAATAGGCCTCCGAGACCACATATTTGATTTGACCCTTAACAAGTGGCATTGAAAATACCCCAACAAATCCTTTTACAATAAGAAGCTCCCTAATTGGCCTTGGTAGATTTGGTTAAGTGTCTTGCTTATAATAGTTAAATGTTGCAACAACCTAAGAGTAAGCCTAAAATGAAATCATTTGAGTTTTAGTAAAGATCAATCCATTTCGAGCTAACCATACCTCTCAAAGGACCAGACAAGGATTGCCTCTATATGGTTTCGGATCTAGGTGAGTGTACCGTGCACATAGATAATTTTAGATAGAATCCTTGATCCACAATTTTTTAATCTTTGGTTAGTTACCATTGTCCTTCCAAAGTTAGGAGAATATAAAATGAACAAATAAATGGGATGTAGTTTCCTCCACATCCTTACATAGAATGCACGCATTCCCGAGTCGTGAACATTTACTTTTTTGTCTGACACCCAGGTGTAAAATTTGTTTTGTAAATAAAGTCACATAAATATACTCTTCTTCCTTGGAACCTTACCTTCCCAAATTTGTGCCCACCTCTAGATAGATGGATCTGTACCTTCCTTCATCAAGATATGATAAACAAGATTTACTGAACACAACCCCCCAGTCTTAATTCCTATCTATACTAATTTATCTTCTTCGTCCTCGAGCCAAATATACACCTTTTTTAGTTTTGAAACATACCTAATCCAACCCCATTTTCAATCACCTTGAAGATCAAAATAATTGGAACATTTCCATCCGTGTGACCAAATGTCAGTTCTATCTCACTCCCCAAGTTAAGAAAGGAAAATTAAATTATGTCATTGAATGATATAGAGAGAGGATAACCTAATTCCACAACCTATTATAACATTGTCTCCTACCCTCAACCTAATATACATCCCCAACAATCGAAGCCAACATTCTAGCAAGACTTATCCTCCTTAATTCCTAATCCACGACATAATATAATTTAGTGCTCAATATTTTTGAATAATCAACTTGTCCAAAAAATTATCCTTCATAATCAAATTCCATAGCGACTTAATGGATAGAGAGGTTCCAAATGAATGAATATTTTTAATCCCCCATCCGCCTTCATCTTTCAATTTTGATATCTTTTAATTTGTCCTGTGGACTCCAGCCTCACCTTCCAAACCTCTCCATAGGAAGCTAAAGCTTAATTTTTGAATATTTTCTAAATCACCTTTCAAATGTGTGCCAACAACTACCAATACATTGGGATAGCATCTAAGACCAATTTTACCAAAGCCAATTGCCTCCTCTAGAGAGTTAATGATTACACCAATGGTGTATCTGTTTCACAGTTTGGCCAATCAAACATCCCCAATCTTATTTACCATAAGCATCTAGTTTTAGAATATATCCAAGGTACTTAAACCCATCATATAAATTCAATGACTAAAACATACGTAAGTCTTTTAATTCCCGAGCCACATTGTTAGCCACGCCTTTGAAGTACATAGAAAACCTATCTACATTAATCAACAAGTTGGTATCCTTACATAAGAGCTTCAAAATGTCACGCAATACCCTCTTTCCACACATAGATGCATTTGTGAAAAAAATAATTCCATCAATGAATAGGAGATGACTAATATACAAATCCTATTCCACTTTTATCCCTTTTAATCTTCTTAACCTCTTAGTTTATGAGATACAACATAAATACAAGAAAAGAATTAGCCCCTGTTCAAACTTAGAAGAAGGACGCTTCTAAGATAAAATTCTTCAACTGTAACAACTTCGGTTAATAGGATTTCAAATGTTCTCAAAAGAAAGGAAGAAATGGTGAGCAGAAAGAAGATGGGAGATCAACTCCCAAACAAAAGAGGAAGGACCTTTCAAAGATCAAATGTTTCAAATATCTTACAATTGATCACTTTTCATCTTAGTTTCCTCAAAATAAAAGGAAAGAAAGGCAACATGAAACTAATGTTGAAGAGCTTGCACCTCAAAAGAAAAGAAGACAAAGTTGATGAAGATTGCAAATAGTACTTCTAAGTATTCCAAAAGCTTCAATGCATCTGTAAGGGTTATACACATGGAAGAATGCCAAGGGATCTTTTTTGAGCAATGATAGTAGATCCAGAAGGATCTTTGATCTAGTGTATTTAGACACACATGGACCGATGATAATGACATCCTTGGATGTCTCCTTTCACTATGTATGACTCTCTCCAGAAGACACAAAGACATAAGATGAAGACTCCAACAAATTTCAAAGGTTTAGAATTTGATGAGGAAGAAGATCAAAGTCTTTAGGTGAGATAATAAAGCAAAGTACCCTTCCAAAAAACTTCAGTGATTTTTGCAAGGGGCAATGATGAAAAGGGAACCAACAAAACAAGCAAAGATAAATACTTTATACTTTGTTCAATATGTTTTATTTAATTAAATTTGAATTATTTTATTGATAAATAACATAACTATTTAAATTATGTAGTTTGCTTGAAAGATGTAAATATGTAATTTGCTTCAAAGATGAGGTTGATTGTATGTGTGCCACATATCACAACATCTTAAGAAGTATTCTAAACTCAAACTTTATTCTATACTTTTTATTTGATTTTTTATAATATATTTATGGTTTTTTATAATGTTTGTGTAGAATTTAAAATTGACTTTGCTATTATGATAAACAATTATATTTACTTGACATTTCCCCTAGTAAAATATAGTGCATTGCAAATTTTAATTTTGTGTAAATGTATTTTACAAATTATCAAAGAAAAAATAACTTAATAATAAAATTTCTCAAAATTAATTTTTAAATTATTATCTCACATTAAATTCAAATGTTTATTTAATTTAAAAACAAAATAAATTTTAAAAACATGTATTTTATTTTTATTTAAAATTGCAATCTTAATCAAATACATATTAAAAACATAAAAACAACTCCCTTGAAAATAAAGTAAATCTAACAATTGATTAAATAAAAACAACTCCCTTGAAAATAAAGTAAATCTAACAATTGATTAAACATTAGTTGAAGCAATACTATTTACTTTTAAAAATCTTTGACACTAATTTATTATTTTAATTTGTTAAATTTCTGAATAACGAACGAAATTAAGAGCGAATCCTTTTACATACATATGGAGTACCAACCATATCGAATGTAACACATATTCACTACACTAATCATTTGTTTTTTCTTTTTAATAATGAAAGGAATCAAGAGTGGATCCTTTTAAATTTAGGTAAAGGGTACATATAGAATACTAACCCTCTCAAATGTAACACATATTCATGACATTCATGGTTTGTTAAATATTTTAATAAAAAATTTAAAAGTGAATCCTTCTAAATTTGGGTGAAGGATACTTAAAAGGGAACATGGAAATGAAAGACGTTAAAATATAGATGAAGAGTTAAAAAAGAAAGACAATAATCAAAGTGGGATTGAATAGGTAGAGACTTAAAAGGGAACATGGAAATGAAAGACCTTAAACTATAGATTAAGAGTTAAAAAAGAAAGACAATAATCACATTTTAAATATTATTTTTTTAGAATTTTTTTTCATAAATAAAATTATTTATAATTTTAATTTAAAATAATAATAATAAAATCTCATTACTTATTTTTTAAATTTAACAATAAACACAAAATATATAATTATAAATATTTTTAAATCAAAATTTTAAATAGTTATGTAAAAAGTATTAACTTTAAAATGGTTAAACATAAATGCCTCATTTTAAAAGATTATACATCCAAATCCAAAAGAAATCATATATATATATTTTCCAGAGAAAAAAATCCTTTATTCATTGAATAATATGGATTGCTCATAAGAGCTTACATCACTGCATCTTAGTGCACATTAGATTTAGAGCTTACATTATTGCATCTCTATGCACATTAGTTTGAGCACTACTCTATACAAAAATACAATAAAAGCTCACATAGCTTTGAGTTCTTCATCCTTCAGCTTGTAAGATAAAAAAATATCTCTCATTTATTTTAGTCTATGCATTCTCAACACAAGCCCGTGCTCTCTGTGCCGTGATTCTGTGCATGGACTGTCTTCTATCAGTCACAAAACTGTTGCTGAACTTGTGCCTTTTGCCCCTGAACTTAAATTGGAGAGAAAAACAGTGTGGTTGCATCTGTGGTAGCAACCTCACCTTCTAATACTCCTGGTTATATTGCTAAAGCTTGCTTGGATATATATTGTTAGGATTATAATCCTTCCTTGTCCAAACTGGTTAATTCTACCTAACCTAGGAGTCATTTAGTCATTACTAGGTCCACTAGTACCATTAGGTCCACTTGGTCTAATGGGGCCACATGTACCAGTCACAAGAGTGTGGGGAACACAGATTGAGGCTAATTGCCACTAATTGCACTTGCATGCATCAGTTTAGGCACCTCCTAGACCAATCCCTACAATTTAGGAGCCACTAGGAGTGCCGACACCAACCTCCTTCAGTTGTTGGCAGTTGGTGACTAGTCAAGCCTAGTTATGAGTCAGTTACATTCAGTTAGATGTCCTCCAGTTCAATCAATGTCACTCTTTGCATTGCGTGTGGGAAGGATCCTTTTCTCACCTACCACATCAGTTAGACTAGTTTAACTGATTATCACTGATTGAGAGACTGAATTAGACAACTGGAGATATCTAGTTAAGCTCCAATAGCAATTTAGAGACTTATAGTTAGCCATGCAGTCAAATTGATTTTATCAATTTGAATTACCTCTCCTCGATTCAAATTGTCAGGATATTAATGCCATTGTAAACATTATCCATTTACTTTTTTATTAATGAAAGCAATATACAGCTACAACTCCTTATTGCATTGTTTCATATCATTTTTTGAGTAAATTGTTTGTGGAATCTTTAGTAAGTTTTTCCTTGGTCCATAGATTCCTATGAAGTCAGTATATCTATATTGTAAAGTTGCAAATTTTATTAAACAGAGGAATCAAAATTTATATGTCCATGATGATTCTGGGGTGACCGTAGATAGTGAAACACCACCCTAACCAGTCAAAATTACAGGCCCTTCTGGTATGATCATAACAAAAAAATATTACTAGCATAGGAGACCAAAAAATAGGCCTGTATCTCACTGTTCTGTAGTTTATCCACAAATTATCTAAGTTTTTAACATAAAACTAAAAAATAGACTGTAACAGAAAGATTTGAAATAGCAATATGAGCCCAAGGGAGGCAGAGCCTTCAAAGGAGACATAACCACAAATTATGGGTGCGAGGGGGGGTCCTCCTCTAGGATGGGGAAGCCCCATCCCCCATCATCAAAGTTGGTAGCATGTTTTTTTACTGGAAGGGGAGAAGACTTGCCGCTCTTCCTCGCTATCGCGAATGCGCTTGAACAAAGATTCAATGGTGGCGTGGATGGGAAAATGAACGCTGGTAGCCGACGTATGAACTGGAGCAGAGCCCTTTTCCATTGAGTTTCCACATTGCGCTGCTGCATCCCACCTCCGTATTGTTAGCTCATCTTTGCCCGTTGGCTATGAGCTTCAGGGAAAAGGTGGCATCCATGCCATTGAGCTGGATGTCCAGGTCTGTCAGCTTGGATTTGGCCAAGAGCATTGTACTGTGTGCCAAGATCTAGTTGCCTAGCATGTCCTCCACAAGAGTGCCCATCATATTTTTTATAAGCCAATAGTTGTTAATTTTCCCGCCACCCCTACAAGTGGCTAGATGTTCGTTAACTAGTCGAGCTTTTGAGTCATCAATGAAGACCCGGACAAGCATGAAGATTCCTGCTTCATATCCTTTCTTCCATCAAACTGAAGCCACATTGAGTTTTTCTCTATCCACAGCTGCCTCTTCTCACGGTTCCTCGTTGCCTCGACATAGTAGAAACTAGAGCAGGATTATGCAGCCGAGGGGAGCAGTATTGCTGCAAAACTGGAAGCAAACTAAAACCTTTGTGTTGCATGGAGAATCAACTTAGCAGAGTCGAGGAGGAAAACCAGAGACAAATACCACCAAGCATGACAGATAGCGACCGAATGCTCTGTCTCGTGTCCATCTCTCACCACCTTAACCAATTCTGTTGTACAATCCCAATGCCCACACGATCCAAATCAACTGCCATCAAAACCATAACCAATGGTGATGGAACAGATTTGACTCTCGTCTGCCTCTGGAGGGAATGTCCTCACCCTCTCGTATTGAAGTGCTGGGGGATCAGGGAGTGGAGTTAAAGGCCCCGACATGCATGGGGCCATGCAGCCGACTCACAGATCGAGGTGCTATGCATTGTCGATGGGACAAACTAGCACCCACATTCGGGTATTTTTATTATAATATGTTAATTTAAAATTAAATAATTATTATAAAATTTTAATAAACATAATTCAATATTTAATTAGAAATAAAAAATGTTAATATTAATATATTTAAATTAAAAAAACTACTATCTTGTAACAATGTTAAATCACATCAATTCTTAAAAGACCGTTTATGATGATGATTAACTTCCAGTGA
Organism: Pseudotsuga menziesii; assembly: GCA_001517045.1. Lineage (NCBI taxonomy): Eukaryota > Viridiplantae > Streptophyta > Pinopsida > Pinales > Pinaceae > Pseudotsuga > Pseudotsuga menziesii. The sequence goes on along the minus strand of LPNX010842679.1, from coordinate 214,920 downwards.
AACCAACTTTGGTCTATGTGACCTTAAGAAGTATAATACTTGGTTTATTTTAAAATCTTCTTCTTGTGCTAAAAAAAATCGCCAATAAACTTTCGAAACTCACTATATATATATAATCAAATATTTATAATTTAATATTTTAAAAATATTTATAAAGATTTGATTATATATATATACGCGATTAAAAGAAAACGATACATACATACATACATACATACATACATACATACATACATACATATATATATATATATATATATATGACACACACACACACACACACACACACACATATATCTATTGTGATTTCCCATTTGCCGTGCCATCTATTTGACCTCTTCAGCGGTTGAACTCCCTTCTGTATCCCCCCAATTCATGACGTCATAGAGCCATCGAATGTGCTACTTGATATCTCTTAAGGATGCCTGAAGATCATTCAAAGTAACATCCCTGTCTGCCATAGCTTCCTGAGAAAGAGGCGATTTTGAATGCGCAACAAGAGCTGAGCGTGTCGCTTGAGAACTGGGCAATGAATCCTTTTCTACAATTCCAAGGGAGCCCAAGGAGAACGAATGCAGGGGATCTACAGGAGGAACATTCGCTTCCGGGAAGAGCATTCAATGCACCAGGAAAACCATTCATTGCACCACAAAAACCAGTCGCTGCACAGACAATCTCTGCATTGGGAAAGACATTCGCTGCACCAAGAAAATCGTTCACTGCACCACCAAAATCAGCCAAAAACAAAATCGGTATTAGAAATGCAACCAAGAAAAATGATGCAATCCACATAGCATTAACAGTTAAACTAATGATGCCATCCATGTAGAGTTAAAATTTTAACTAATGATTCCATCCATATAGCATTAAAATTCTGAGCGTGCACTCTCCATGGCAAGTCACTCTACTTCTGCTGCTGCTGTTACACAAGTTCATTAAAAAGTCATGAATCATGACTTCAAATGTTGACTTCCTTGCATCAATAGTTAGAGACACAGATAATTAAAATTCATACACACCTTTTGTCGCCATTTGCCAATACCTATTCTATCACAATATGAATGGTCAGTGCCTACGTTGAAAAGAAGAGAGAAACACTGACATAGAAAGAATAAAATAATTGTCAAGAAAACATAAAAGAGATGATTTAGACTTACGAATTTTCATCCACCCCATTTCAGGTAGTCCATAGGAACTTCTCCTTTCATAGCAACATACAAGCAGGAATCCCCACTC
>LPNX010842679.1:0-211876 GCA_001517045.1 Pseudotsuga menziesii | reverse complement strand
AAATTATCTTCGTTTATTAAAAAAAAGATGAAGGACAAATTCTGTATAACATGTTTATAAAATTAAGGATTTCTTATAACAATCATAATTCATATTAGTTACTAAACTAAAGATAATATATATTTTAGGTGACTTTAACTCCAACAATTTATTATTATGTTTGATAGAGAGAAAAAATAAAAATTGAAAATTGTTCCAAATCAATCCATGCATAGAGATGTTTGTATATGTTTGTCATGTTAATGGGTTGTTCGAGTTTTAATTGCTGAAAAAAACTATGTTGGTAATAACATGGCAACAACAATTATGAACAACTTGCACAATTAAAGTCTCAAATTGAAACTAAACATATAGCAATTCAAACCAAGAAGAAATAAATCCACATTCAAATATCTGCAAGATAATTTCATTTATTTTTGTTTTAAGATCATTAACTGTATTGCAAATTATTATGATCGCTTATACGGAGGATTATTTTTGTTTTAAGATCATTAATTGTATTGCAAATTATTATGATAGCTTATACAAAGGAAAAATAAAAATTGAGAATTGATCCACATGAATCCATGCAGAGAGGGATGATGGTATCTGTTTGCCATGTTAATGAGTTGTTCCAGTTTTAATTGTTGGAGAAAACTGATGCTGGTATCTATTTGCCATGTTAATGAGTTGTTCCAGTTTTAATTGTTGGAGAAAACTATCTTGGCAACACCAAATATTAACAACTTGCACAATTAAACTTTCACATTGAAACTAAACATATAGCAATTCAAACCAACTAAACATATATCACTTCAAACCAGGAATAAATCCACTGTCAAATATCTATTAGATAATTTATTTTTGTTTTAAGATCATTAAATGGATTGTATAAATTATATCTGTGGAACAGAAATAAACGACTAAAAATAATAATTCAAAGGATTAAATTTCTGAGAAATCGTTATTGCATTGAATTAAGGCAAGTTCGTAATGGCTATTGAAGATTAAATTTCCCAGAAGCCGTTTGAGCCGTTTTGAGTTTATTAAGAGTTCATTGAAGATTAAAGCCCATTAGTAATTATGTACTACCTGACGCAATGACTTGACTTAGACAAGCAGGGTTGCAGAAAATAAAAGGCACAAATTAGACTCCTGAATCACAACGTTGAGGTTGTATGTAAGGCTCCTAGAAGGATAATTCAAAATAAAGATCCCTATTGGAGTATAAAAAAAATTGGAGTGAAGGTCTGGAATTACTGCAACTGTGATTTACAACAATGTTAGCAATGCCGGTTGATTTTGGATGCACACAAAGAAATCACATAATGCAATTACTGTGCAATTGTCAATGCATCGTGACAAAGATTAATTCAACTAAGCATAGACACTCTTTTCTATTCAGTCATGATACACATATTACAGATTTCATTCATCAAAGCCGAAGATCTGGCATCTTTGCTTACTCATCAAAGTTCCTCATTCAAGAGAAAAGTAAAACAACAATGATCTCCACGAATTGATTTCAAAATTATATTTTCAACCCCATATAAATTACAAATTAAAGTATTGAGATCAGCAAAAGATCATTTTCAAATTCAAGTATTGACATCAGCAAAATATCAGTTTCAGAATCACCTCTGTTTCCTTGCCAAAGCCTTTAATTCAACTAATAGAAAAATAGTGCAAACATAAAAGATTGGCATCCATCCACCTGCAATGCTCAGTCATCAATTCATAGAAAATCTCCCAAATTTAGTATTCAACCAATAAGAATTATATACAACAAATTCATATTGTCATTCACAGATGTGATTCACTAGATTTAATATCAGTCTAGTAATCACCAGAGCTTCATGCATAATAAATATAGAGATCAGGGTTTGGATTTTTTTCTTTTACAGGACTAGAGGCTAAGGTTTCCATTGCATAAAAGTGCAACAAACAGTCATATAAAGATTCATAAACAAACAATGGCTTTCTGTGTTAAAGTATCCTTAGGATTCCCCTCTTAGAGCTCTTATTTGCCCAAGGATGAAGAGATCGATCTGACTACACCGAGGCACCAGGAAATGACTGACTTGGCATTAACGCTATGGTCGGTTCCTGAGTCTCTATCATCATAACTGCAATCATCTTCATCATGCACACTCTCTTCATCGTCACTCACAATAATTGCATCTTCATCCCACCACATTCTTTCTTCTGGTTTTGGCACCACTGCAAAAGAAGAATTACATAACAAGTCATGCTCACCTTCCTTAATTTCTTTTATCAAGGGATCTTGAAGAAACATTGTACTGATTGGGCCTTCTCCAAGCACCCTCATCTCATGGATGGACACTATTTTTGCATCGTGCCTGACATATAGCTTATGAAGTGTACCAGGTTTAATGTCAAAAATTCTAGTTTGGACACAACCATCAGATTCATTAATTGCAGCTGGTCTAGGCCCCATCCTAGTATCCCAAAGTTTCAGTATTGATCTTCTAGAGACTCCATTAGGGCCTCCTGTGATAAACATATTTGATTCCACACACAAGCCTTGAATTTGAGCTTTGTGTCCTGATATTGAACTCAGTGAAGTTACTCTGTCAGGATCCCAAAGAGAAAGGATGCCTTGAGAATCCAAAGGTGAAGCAAAGCCTTGTTGAACATGAAATGTTTTAAGCGCTCTGCCTTTCAGATTGTCCCAGAATCTGACAACATCCTCCTTGCCAAAGAATGAATTATATGGCCCTCTGACCACAAATGAGGGCAGATTGTCCCATTGCCATTTCCTGAGCTTTGATTTGCCCAATTCCCAAGCATGCTTGAAGTTCATGTTTAAGATCTCCTCCCTCTCAGTTTGAGAGAAATCTTCACTCTTCAAAAGCTATTCCAGAAGTGGCCTAAACAAGGCAGGCACTGGCCTTCTGTCATCCATAATAAAAAAATCTGGAAAAAGGCAACTGAACATGTATGGTTCCTCCCTGTAGCCCAATTGTCAGACTGCCTAACAATGGAAAGATCCATTCGGTCTTCCAGCCCCACTTCCGTGGTCCACTTCATACTCTCCTTCTTCCTCTTCTTTTTCTGAATTTCTGTAGATGGATTTGGACAAGACAATACAGAGGAACCACCCAGATCAATTCCTTCATTTTCATCGAAGGATTTCAAAGAAACAGGGGAGGATACTGACAATTCAAAGCTAGTGAATCCCTCTTGTTCTTCTCCTTTTTGCTGCAATCTGAGCCTAACCATCCTTGCACCAGCCATGATACTTGCTACTGTGGCTAGTAGTGCCATTAAGAACCCTCCAAATTCCCAGGTGTTTGGTGAATTAGGTTCTTCAAAGCCCATCAGTTGCAGTATCCTGACTGCAAGTGGCTCTGCAGGCAAACCCTTCACTTGGACATTCCTCAAAACATGAACTGCGTCAAATGGGCTCTCATGGGCATCCATCCCTAGAGTCTATAATGATATTGGTTCCCTTAGAAATGGGACCAAATAATTTGATGAACGAGAAAAAATATAAAGACCAAAAAAAAAAGAAGCTTCTTTGTATATCCCAAAATCTAGGAAACCCAACTAGGCCTCAGAAATTGAGAATCCAAAAAAAGGTTTTCTGTTTTCTACTAGAAATTCCAATAAAATACTTGAAGACATAATCAACAGCTAATGCCCATAAAAATACAAATGAAGAAATCAAATTAAAGGCTCAATCAAAACACAAACCCGAATCCCAAATGAAGCTCAATGAAATCACAAACCTGAAAATCCAATCCAAGGCCTGATCAGGAGGCAACTCCTATCTAACTCTTAGTCAAATGAAGGTCCATCCAGAGCTCACTACCCATCCAGGACTCCTCTTCTGCCTTGAAAACAGAGAATAAAACCTTATTCCCCCTCTCCTTAAACACAATCTTTCTCTCAAAAGAATTAAATTGAAGGCCCGACAAAAAGCAATGAAAAAGTCCCAGATTAGGAGCCAAGGAACCCCATTCAACCCCCGACTCAAAGAAACAAAACTCATCTCCAAGTTTTTCACTATGAAAAGCAACTATAAATAATCTGTAGCCTTTGGAAATTCACGAAAATATGGCAAATATTGATGCCACAACAGACCGGATAACGACCACTCAAGCAATGATCACAAACCCCAGAATTTTCCACAATTTGTGAGCCTGATAAGCATCAAAATACCTTTTGAATTACCGAGAATGCATAAACCAGACCATTACTACACCTCTAAAACAAGTAAAATCAATCCCAATCTTTACAACCCAATTCTAGCTAATTCCAATTCCTCCTGTTTAGCCAATTCCAAGCTATTGCCTCCATTTACAGAACCCCCATAAATAATTCAAGTTTTAGACGCAACTTCAGCATAAATGTTCTTGCTTAACCATTCACAAACTGCTACATGCACTTCCTAGGCTTGATGAGGAGAAGCCACTTTGCCTGTACCAATGGCCCAAACGGGTTCATAGTGCAATAACCACATCATCCTAGCTAGGCAAATTATCAACAAATGCCCTTAACTGTTCATAACAGACATCAAAAGTATTTCATGCTTCCCATTCTTCTACCTTTTCCCCTATGCATGCAATCACCTTGAGACCCTGGCTCACTGCATATGCATATTTTTCCCAATAAAATGATTATCCTCACCAAGGACATGTCTATGCTCAGAATGGCCATGAATGACCCATTTACAACCAATATCCTTTAGTTGTTCCACACTAATTTCTCCAGTGAAAGCCCCACCCTTTCCAACCCAGGAATTCTGGGCATAAATCTCTATACGATCAGTTAAAGAGCTCTTCACTTGGTCAATATAAACAAATAGGGGAGATATGACAATATCAACGTCATCTTCAAGTTTTGTGTTGTTCAATTCAATAACAAGATTTGAAATGGAATCCTTTGTACCATTGCATTTCTAGTTGCCTCCAACAAAGAACTTCCCGGTGCCCGCCATGGTGACAACTCCGTGACAGCCATTGCCGACTTCTTGAACATTCCTCTGCATTTGAGCAAATAAGCAATGCCTGGAATCCTTATCAAACATAGAATCCAGGCGTCTCAATCCAACAAACTTAGATCAAACCGACGGCGAGGGTTTGACAAAACATACTTCATGCAACCAATGTGGACTGTCGCGGAGTTGGAGCTGATTGCCATGGACGCCATTCTTCAGATCCTGCCACCGCCAAAGTCTAATTTCTTCTCATTCCTGACCCACTGTGCACCTAACCTGATCAAAGATGGAGATTATCTGAATCGTCGGACGAAAATATCGACGGATGAAAACAAAAAAAGCATTAAATTCGGAGAGTAGTTTCCACTTGTTGAAAAGCCTTACGATGTAATTAAAAATAAAAAATAATAAAACCTTTTAAGTTAAAAAGAGATATGATTCTTTTATGAATTCCCATTAACATAAAGAAAATGATATACTGAGATATATAATATCACAAACCAATATTTATTAAGAATGTTTAAAAATTTATTTAAATTATATTAATAACTGATTAAAAATAAAAAAATAATAAAAAAATATATGAGTATTAACTTTACACTAAATATATCAATAATATCATAAACTAACGTTTATAAAGAATATTTAATAATTTATTTAAATTAATTTAATAAATGACTAAAAATAAAAAAAATAATTAAAAATATATATGAGTATTAACCTCACATTAAATATATATCAAATGGATTTTGGACCACTTTGTATATCCAACAACCTTTTCTGTAAGGGAATTGAATGATCTAGTATTTGAGTTAGAAATAAAAAAAAGATAGGGAATAGTTCAAAGATGTTGTTGGACCTTGTGGTATTCACTAAAGACTAATTAATTACTCATGGCAAAATTGCACACACATGGAGACAAAATTGGAAGAATATCATTACATCCATTAATCAATATTCTATATGCAATACAATGGTTTTTACAAATAGGAGAATTTAAATGCATAAGATAGGATTTGAATCTATCAACCTAGACTGACTCCATAGCGAACTCAGTGTGGAAAAATCACCACTAGAGCTCACTAATACAACTTTGGATCACTAAATCCGTTCACTACCATTTAACTGATTGATTTAGGTGAGCAAAGGTGCCCTACTTTCCTCCAATCATGCAAAGTGGCACTAGGATGACTGAGAGTGATCTAACTGATGGGAATCAGAGCATAGCTGAACATAACTGAATGCCAACTAGGGTCAACTGTTGGAGACTTTTGGTGGCACTCATAGTGGTTTCCTAAATTATAGGGATTGGTCCCTTAAGTTCCTAAACTCATGCACATGGGAACATTGAGTGTTAGGTGGCCCTAGGTGAGTCCATCATGGCACTAGTGAAGTGGAAATGACCTCCTAAGATAGGGAAATGTAAATAGACTATGGTGGTCAAGGAAGGATTAATTAATAATCCTAACACCCCCCCATAATCCTAACTTGGACAACCTAGGCCCTGGAAACTAAGACCAAATGTCACCCATACAATCAAAATGAAAAAAAATGACTTCTTAACAAACGAGGAAATGGGGGAAAACCTCACGGGAATCCCCCGCCTCAAACTAAGCAGAAAAAACGAAGATCAAGCTTTCACATCAAGAGAAAATTTCTTCTTGAATAAAAAAATTGTAAAATATTTATGCAATTTGCATCTCTATGGAGTAGTAATGTAGTGTGATGGTCCTTGTGTGCACTAGTTTCCTGGTACTATGCATGTGAACCTCACTACCTTCTTTCAATCTGATGACAGATAGGAGAAGAATTGTTTTCTTTGTCTCTTCTTTCTAAAGGAAGACTGACATGATCCAATTTGTTCTTTAGTGAACAAAATTGTTGATTGGACCTTACCATCATGAAACGTCTCTTTAGGAGTCTGTAGCACCTCTCTAAGAGGAGTGTATTTTCTTGACATAGCGCAAGGAGTTCTTTTTGAAACTGAGATCTTTTTATCCTTGTGTCATATGACTCTCCAGTCATGTTCCCAACATCCTTAATAACCTTTTGAGCCCATTTAGGCTTAGGATTGGGAGTAAGGACTGAATTTGGATCTGGATTCAATTGAACTTCACCTTCAATTCCACAATTGATTTAACTTGGTCCTCTGCTTTGGATTTTGAATCCACGAGGACTTCACTTAGTGAACCTCTCACATAGCATGTGCGATCATGGGATATTAAAGAATACCGTTAATTTCCAGAGATATTGCCCCATATTCTTTTTGTTCAAACCCCCTCCCAATACTTAAAACCTCCTCCCCACCCCTTTTTATACCTCAATCCTTATAAACCACCCTACCCACCCCCACCTTAAACCCCTCATCCCCCCCAATACCTGCAATATATTGGTTCAATTTTTGATAATTTTAAAACCCACAATATGAACTAACGTGATAGGATATTAGTCAATAAGTGAAGCCCCCTTGTTTGAATCCGAAACATTAATGGTAACATTATCATATGAAAAACGATTAGGTAGGATGAATTTACCTTTCCTTTTGAATGGCAGTTGAGATCGAACTAAATCTGAGTATGGTAGAACACGTGAGAATTCATATGCCTTGGAGGCATGGTTTGCAACACTTTTCGCTATCATATTCCCAGTTGAGATATTGAGATCTCCACTGAGTTAGGACCAAATACAAATCACTTTGGAGAACATATATGAGTCATTTGGTATGCACACAACAAATTTGTAGCTAAGGAGGGCACATAGAGGACATTCTTGAATACTCCATGCTCCAACTTGATTGAACCCTTCCCTTTAGCTTGGATTTGAGCATCATCTCCCATGTGAATACTTGGGCCATCAACAAGTTGTAATGAAGAGAATGATTCTTTCGATGCAACCATGTGATTGGAGGCTCCTGAATCAATGATGAAGGCATGATATTTTGAAAATCCATCCTTCATTGCATAACATCTCTCATGACCTTTAGTTTTATCTCCAAAGTCAGCCTTCCTTGCATCTTCAGGTAGGGAGATGTTTTGCTTCTCAAGGAGTCTTGACATTTGATCTATTGTCTTCTTCATACAAAATTTCTTTGTATGCTTTCCTTTATTACAGTAGGAGCACTTGCCCTTGTCAAACCTATGATGTTTGTCCTTCTTAGATCCTGAGGCTTCATTTGTTGGATCAAACTCTTCTTTAGGTTCAAAGTTAGTGTTCCACTTCTCCTTTCCTTTCTGCTTCCTCCTTGCTTGTGCATTCTTTGTCTCACCAGCTAAGAGAGCTTGATTTTGGGAGGCTACGAGGGCTCCCATATGTATCAACTTGTCTTGTTTCCATATTAGAGATTCTATGAAGGAATCAAGGGATAGAATTCACCAATGAGGAGCTGTCAGTCTCTCAAAGTGAAAGGTGGATACAAACTCTGAGAATTCTGTGCCAAGTTTGCTTAGAATGGAGAGCACCAATTTCTCATCCTTCTTCTCAATCCCACACTGTTTGCATTGCATGACAAGAGATTTGAATCCTGAGAAAAATTGTTGTATAGTTTCAAAGTTGTTGGGATGTAGTGCTATCAGCTCATTCTTTAGAATATGACCTCCAAGGATTCGAGCTTCTCCCATAATTATTTTGGTGTTCTCAATCCATCAAAGTGAAAGAGTAACTCTCTGGAGATGTGGATGCACATGAAGCCAAATGCTTCATCAAGCTTGTTCAAATACTTTGATTTTTAAAGATGTTTTTGGGGTTCAAGTTCTCTGCCCATGGTGACCCTGTATAGATCTTTTTTGCGCAATAAAATCTGCATATCCACCCTCCAATCAAGATAATTAAAGGGTGTGAGGATTTTGGGTGTCAAAGCTGTTGACTTCTCCATCTTATAGCTTCAAGAAACAACTAATTCTTCATAAAATATTCAATTAACTTGCAAAAACACTGCAAAAACCCTTCGATTCGAAATCAAACCAATTCAAACACTCTCCACTTTGACATGTGCACTTTCTCTGGATGCATCACACCTGGATAGACTTCTCTGGACATAATCCAGAGGGAATAAAGCAAGAATACCCGGATTTATGTAGAACCCAATTGCTTATGGTGCATCAATGGGCGTTACCGAGGTTTGAAGCTTCCATAGATACACGTTCTGATACTATGTTTAATTTAATTAAGCATAGGATCTTAAGGCCTGCATGAATTCAATGAGAAAAGAAGGTTGCAGAAGAGAGAGAAAGATTTAGTAGAGACTAATCAATTACTCATGGAAAAATTGCACACACATGGAGAAAAAATTGGAATAATACCATTACATCCATTAATCAGTATTATGTATGTAATACAATGGTGTTATAAATAAGAGAGTTTGAATCTACCAACCTGAACTGACTCCAGAGCTAACTTGGTGTGGGAAAATGACCACTAGAGCTCACTAATGAAACTCTGAATTAGTTCATGAATAGTTAATTGTCCGAGTTAGGTGAGCGAAGACGCCCTGCATCCCTCAAATCATGCAAAATGGCGCTAGGATAACTGAGAGTGATCTAATTGATGGGAATCAAAGCATAACTGAACATAACTAAACACCAGCTAGGGTCGACTGCTGGAGATTGTTGGAGGAACTGAGAGTGGGTTGATAAATTATAGGGATTAGTCCCTGGAGCTCCTAAACTCATGCAGACAGGTGCATTGAGTGTTAGGTAGCCCCAAGTAATTCCCCCATGGCACTAGTGAAGTAGCAATGACCTCCTAAGCTAGGAAAAGACAAATAGATTATGGTGGTCAAGGGAGGATTAATTATTAATCCTAACAGCCAAATCAAATTATTTTGACTTTAAGAGAAGTCAAAGATAAGCGAGTGTAGTTTGTTATAGGCGTGGCATAATAAGTGTCCAATAATGTCGAAAATAAATTGATATAGATTGTCATGAAATTGTGTTTGGTGGATCAAAGGGTAGCTTCTACTTAATGATAAAAATGATAAAAATGGGCATGCATTCATATAAATATATAAGTATCCGATCTAAATAGATTTTCAAAGCATTGACCAATCATCATCCTTGCCGTGCAGAAAAAGTCTCTAATATGGATATATTATTCTTTTATAAAGCGACGACCGATGTAAGAGTGGTTCCTAATTTCCTCATCAACTCTCCAGCGAAGGCTGTGATCAACATTTAGTGTCTTCATAAAATAAATAACTAGAGATACAAAGAACAAGTGCAAAAATGAACTCATATATATATATATTGTAATTTCAAATATTCAATTTCAATAGGATGAAGTAATAGTGCTGTGAATTTAATCCCTTAGTGTATATGAGATTTTATTTTAATTATTAGTGAAAAATATTAATTAATTTAAATAAAATAAAATAATAATAGGTTACATTGGTTTTGGTAGTATATACTTACTATTTCCTTTGTTTTTTTTAAAATTTAATCCAACATTGTTCTTTTAAATTTGAATGGGGATAAATATCTATTATCTCAAAGTTTATAATTAGGGTAAACATCTATTTCCTTAATCATCACTTATGTCTATGTATAGAATTTATAACGACGATCCAATAAAAGTACAACCACGTACCCATTTATATATGTGATTAAGTCTAACTCCAATAAAAATAGGCAGAAATCTATGTCCTCATTTACCGAGTTCTTCTCCATTTTCTACTCTATTTTCATGTGCTTTCACTATACTCCAAATTAATTAGATTTATAGCTTCCATTCAACATGGTTCACATATCCTTGAATCATCACTTCTTCTCCATTTTCTACTCTACTTCATGTGCTTTCACCTATACTCCACATTAATTAGATTGCTAGCTTCCATTCAACATGGTTCATATATCCATGAACCATCACTTCAATTTTTGAGTGTTAATATTATCACACAAGAACCCAAATAGATGAGTCAATCAACATGAGCATGAGGTTACACAAACTTACTCAATAACATAAATGTTTCTCATAGTAGCATATCTAATTTAGTCTAAACAATCTATCAAATCTAGTTTTGTCACCACTTGAAATGTTACCATCTTGCAAGTTCCAACCAACCACTAATCTTCATAGCAAATATTTCGGACCTCACATGCCATGAATCTCACCTTCTGCTAGCTCTCACCGGTCAACTATTGAAGGTACTTCATCTTATCGTCGCTATCACTCGTTATCCAGCTAATGAGATGTGATGTTGTGAAGCTCCATTCTACAGTATCCTATGCAATGTCTTCGTGATGTCTTCATTGCCTCTGAATCTCTTTTTACCACTAATAAAATGATGCAAATGAAAAATACATAACACTTTTCCATCACTTGATGGTGTTTATGAATTTCACTCCATATCTAAGATATAAACAACATCTATGACCTATATTATGTACTCTAGGAAAGGATAGTGTATTCGAACCAACCCAAGTATAAAGATAAGTAGGTATTCACATTGTCACCCAATTGCCAATTTTTAAATACATTTCCAAAGGTTTTATAGTCCATGCAACATGCAAGCCAACAACTAAAACTTCCTCTCTAAATAAGTCAATCAACCATTTTCCCTAATAGATCCATAAGATAATATTTTTCATTACTAAATCATAGATAACACATCCTTACAGTCCATTTGCATCATAGCAAGGGAAACAACATAAATTAAAATCTTGAGGGCGGAGATTTGAAATTCTTGAATTCCAAGAGAATAGAAGAGAAAATATGAAAATCTGGCATTAAATTCATAGAAGTAACATTGCCAAAAATAGATAAAAGAACTACATCAAGAAAATACACGAGAGAGTTTGAGAAGAAGTATTCTATTCCTATGAACCATAACATGGAATGAGGCCAATTTTAGGACCTCTTCTTCCCAATCTTGAGTCTCCCTACTGTTTTTTTATAAGGTTTTTTGTTGACCATGCAACCCTTGATTACTTGTCTCTTTAAATTACATGATCATCATGTTACCTTTTACACGTAATAAAAACTATGGTTTTATGACTTTTACATCCAAACTTAGACTATATGCCACACTTGGATTCAGATCAATCATACCCCCCCTTACAAAATGATGGTCCCCATCATTTCAGTAGGAAAGAAAACAACACCCCATTATGTATTGTACCAACACGTTTACATTTATCATTTGTCAATGAAATTAAGGGTTTTGTGTGGTTTATCCATAACCTTGGGTTTGTGGATGACACATAACCAAGCTGGAAATGACAATATTTCTCTTGTTCCCAAATTATAACATTGAGGAATTCTATATGCCTATTAAATTACATCATCAAAAATAAAATGATAATGGGATTACTAAACCCAAAATTAAAAGCTCATATGAAAGATTCAAGAATGTTGGTGTAGTTGACGAGCAATGAAATGAAATTTTGTAGACACTTGATCTATCAAAGTGATATTTCCATTTGTATATGGAACCTATTATGTAGTAGCCTAAGGAGTGAGAAAATATCCATTGAAAAATCAAGACATACACACTTTGGCCAAATACTTATACAGATCCAAGTATCAATATCTCTCAAACTAGGAAGCAAAATGAAATTTCATGAAATACCCATATGATTTGACAAAAAAAACCTTTAAGATGAGATATGGTAAAACCTTTGAAATTCCATATAGAGGTCACAAAATCTATCTAAATTTTGCAGAGAAGGGTGGCCAACCTCTAATTTGTCCATCATTTTGCTTCTATGGCAGCTCGACAACTGTGAGTTGGTTAAGAAAGAGCTAGAATGAGGTTTCCCTCCATTACAGAGTGGAGGGAAACATTTTCTCCCACTCGCATCCTTGACCATCACTGTTGCATCGCTTGCTCACTGTGTCCTTTCATAAGGAGCTCTATATATGACTATCTATATGCACCAAGGATACTATCTTCAAAATTTAATCATAGAGTCCTTAGAACTATTATTGATCGTGGAGCTAAATCAATTTTTCTTCATGGTTTTGCTTATTTTTATGCAAATAGTACATGCCATTCGTTGTTGTAAGAAATATTGAAAGCATTTCCTCAAACGTCAAGGGTGTTGGGTAAATATATCCACTATTTTCATGGGCAATTATCATGTGCTTTTGAAAATGCTCAATGATTGTGAGATAGTGAAGTGGATAGGAGGGGACATGATAGATATTAAGGAGGAGATTGAATTTCTTAAATCCAATATGTCTCATAAATATGACAAGTTCATCATCGATCCCACAAAGGAATGTGATGAGGAGAGACTAGCATCAGAGCCATTCTTGGTTATTACGACACATGTTATCGCCTTGTACCCTGGCCTGTTGCCACATGTTTCATGCAATGGTTCACTGCTTTCTCTTATTTGGCTCTTGATTCATGCAAAGTCTCAATCCGACGCTCGAAAATTTGACCACGATGAGCAGTAATGGTTGACAGTCCATTTTAATGATTAAAATATGTTAACCAACGCTAAGCCCAAAGCACACAATCATGCAGAGAAAGCCAAATTTAATTTAGAATATAATTCGATTTATAAAAGATTTAAGTATTAAAACATGTAGATTGTCAATGTTTTGGAGCCAACAAATGCCATGTAGACTTCCAATACATTCGTGCCTCCATAATGTTTGTAAACTACCTATCCATTCATTAACCTAGTCAACAACCGTTGTTTGCATGCATGAATTACAATTGTCTACTCCAAGTTTGAGAAAGGTGATTTATGGATGCATAAACAATGATGAACATGTCTTTCCCTTCAGTCCATGTGGTTAGATTCGTCTTAGCCAAGTTCCTTCTACACTTGACTACATCCTTGTACAATTGTTTAGCTTGTGGGTACCTTCATCTGTGTTGAGAAAGCACTGCTATATCAAAAATTTCCCAAGTTAGCTTGCTCTTTGCCATGGCCCAATATCATATTTTGTGTTCGTAGCTCGTAGGGAAACAATTTTTAAGTGTTGCAGTTGAAGAAAAAAACCATGATTCGTTTTGTATGTATAGGAAGAATGTATAGGGCAAAATTTTAATAATATTTTGTCAATATATTATCACAGAAAGGGTTACCCTAGACACCTCTGGTGCTCTCTGTGGCTTCATTGGAGGATCTATGTATGCCTAAGTGTGATAGGCGTGGACCAAGTGTAATTCACTGACTATATACCAGCAAATCTGTGGCATGTTTTGACAAATATGCTCCCATGGAGATCAAGCCCGAGAATTTTTTCATTCCTATGGTTGAGAAATGGTGATGGAAGAAAATATGGTTTCAAGTTCTTTAAAGTGTTAGTTAGAAATCAAAAGGTGTCCAAAATGGAGATCATCCCATGCCGAACAAATTTGTTGAGGAAAATAGCTAAGGGGTTCTTGTAGCTGCTATGCTTCATCAATGGAAGAGCATCCTAGAGTGTATAATTTAAGATAGTGACCAGGTTGGTATTATGGCATCAATCCACTGAATGGGTTGTTGCTTCATAGTCTTTTACATCTACAACCTATATATATATATATATACGTGTCTCAGTCTATATATTCATGTATGTTCATGTAAAAGAGAGATGGATTTATGATATTTTGTTGCAAAGAGAACAATCAAAATTGCGAGGACAAATGTGCAGACTCCTAACGCTAAGTGCAAAATGCAGAAGTGGAGGTATGGAATGAATTTAAAATCAATTGCCCTCATGGAACGACCAGCTCATAGGGTTCCCATGCACGTGGAAAAGATAGAATCAATCACACACATGCTTACAATAACGAACTATTTTTTAGACATCTAGTTTTCAATTTTCATTTGTGAAGATAATTTTTTTTATTGAAGGAGACACACATACTTCGACATGTAAAAAGGTTCACTAGAAATGGTGGAATAAGGTTCAACATGCCATGCATAGGAACGCAATGGCATAGTATTATGCCACACGAACACATCTGTAGCATCTAGGTGGTTATGGATTAAAAGGAAAGACGTTTATGAGTAGTTGTTCGATAGACAATGCAGGCATAAAATTGGCATACCGTAGGATGCCAGCCCCTCAATCGAGGCATGCAATAATGGACCTAGGTATTATAGTTTTGTTTTTGAAAGGGGAACATAGATGAACAAGAAATAACATCAGGTATGCACATCCTTGAAAATATCTTTTCAGCTGGTAACAATTAAAGATAACCATATTTTAAAAAAATAGCAAAATAAATAGCGAGTTTCAAACCATCATGGTCTTAACAAGAACTACATAAATTCTATATTGAAGAATGCTTTTGTGCAAGGAAAAACATTGGTTAAGTATGTACATATTCTATTTCACTGACCTTCAAACTTGTCTGTCTTTGTGATCTACAGCTCGATTATGTGTTTGTGATTTGCAACTCAAGTTTTCTTTGTTAGAAGTATACAACTTAGAAGAAAACAACCAAACGATTGTTTCTATGATCTACAGCTCGAGTATGTGTCTGTGATCTGCAACTTGAGTTTCCTTTGTTATAAGTATACAACTTAGAAGAAAACAACCAAGCAATTTCCAACTTATAGAGAGATTAAGCTAAAACGAAGAAGGAAGAGGCGGCAGTAAAATGGCAGTGAAGGCGGTGCCAATTATATCTGTGAAGGAGGTGCTAGTCAAGGTGGCGGTGAAGGTGCTACAGGAGGCTCCACGGTGATACTCTCATTCAATGTTCATTGTAAGAACCAAGGATCCCATTTAATGCTTAGTGTAAGAATCGAGGATTTTGCCGCCAACTCCCGCAATAAGGCCCTTAATATTTCGGCAAATAGAAACGAAGCAAAAAAATTGAAAACTTAGGATATGAACATCACATCAAATCATGAATTTAAAAAATTTGTCTAAAGTTTGGTTAAAATGAAAATGGTGAAATAGATAGTCAAGGTTATTAATATGTAGTCAAACTTGAACTAAAACAATATACATTGCCTGTCAGCAGGCATAATAAGACACTTACCTTAGTTTGTTTAACTATGTTGCTGAGAAATTTGTAGGTACCTGAAAAGAAATGGAAGGATACATTAGCCATAAAGCTATGTAAGTTATGATCCAAACTTAGATTAGATAAACCCTCAATCATATAAAGTGTAAGAACTTAAATATTGATTAACTAGAGTTTACAACCCACCTCTGAAAAAAAATTGGGTTATGTAAACATTGTTAATATTTACTTAGTTTTGGTAATTGAGAGGAGATGTTACATTGTACTATGATGTTCTCTCCTTCCTTTCTTAAAGAAGTGTAATAAGCTTGTTTTTCCAAGGTATGGACTATTTTGCATTTCTCATTATTATTGAACGTGAATTTGCACATAACAAGCTACAACAAATATTTCAGTGAAGTGTAGTTTTATATATATTGTCCATGATGCACTTTGATGAAAATTTGATAAAATAAATTTCTTTTCTTTTGCTTGAAACCACTTTCTAATTCAAACTTGTTAATTAGGGCATTTTTTGCTCATGATTAAAAATAATTGTTCCAACCAATTACTCACACTACAAAAATAATAAAATTTCTTCAAAGAAGTAGAGTATGTCACAACTACAAGCACTGGATGTCAAGCTATATCAAGTTGTTTGGATGTGAACAATGTTAAAATATGTGTTGTAGACCCAGAAAGAATCCACAATAGAACAACACTTAAGCCATTGCATTGTCAAAGAACCATGTGTATTATAAGAGAACCAAGCATATTGACACCAACTATAATTTCATGAGAGAATTGGTAAATAACAAATAGATTTGTTTAGAATTTTGTAGGTTTGAAGATCAGCTGAGAGACCTAACCATTGGCAATAGACACATTCCAGTATCTACTAAGTTGTTTAGAAGTGACAAATTCAACTAAATTTCTTTTAGCTCTAAAATATTTTGTTTAATTGATCCTCATATGCTCATAAATAAGGGGTAAGATGTGCAACGCATCAATCAATTTTGCCAGTCTGTCCTTTCAGGATATGGAGTCCACCTCTCACCATATTTAAGCAATGGCATAGTATGCATAGTAGTTCATAAGTCAAGTTCTTAAGTAGTCTTCAGTGAGAAGTTTATTATTGTATTTAATATGTGTTCTAGTGACTTAGGACAGAAGCCCATGGTTGTATCTATATAACAAAAAAAAAGGAAGAAGAGAGTAAGAGAAGAAAACCAAGATTGTTCAAAGGCTCTTAGTTTCCAGAAATAGTTAAGAGCCTAAGCTCTATAAAAATAAAGAATTAAGTAAATTCTGGAATGACTATGTATGCACCTGTAGATACGATAAAATATATTTATGTATTATTATGTCCTCGGCAGGGGATATATATGATTTGCTTAGGTGAATTAATTTAGGGAGCATGTTCAAATTTTTTACATTTTAAATGTTTTTGATATAGTTTGTATCAAATTTTTATCGGGGATCATTTAAATTTTGATTTAATTTTGATTTATCTTGCTTTCTATTGGTCTATACAGGTGACGTAGGCTTGGGACTTTGTGTCCCAAGACCGGACGATGAGTTGTCCTAAGCAGAAAATGATCATTTTGTACCAGAAATGCTAACTACTTGGTTTTTGGCTTAGATTCTCTAAAAAAACAAGAAATGTCTTAGATTCTCTAAAAAAACCAGAAATGTCTTTTCAACCTGCTATTAAAGATGTCCAAGTTCATATAGATAGAATGGCAGTGAACCTGAATTAAGATTCAATCTCTAGCACATGCGCGTGTTTGCCGCATCCCCAACTAATCGTCTTGTAATTCAAAAGTTGATAAGCCTCTGCTCTAAGCCCTAGGGCTTGACCTGTCATTTTCCATGCACAACTACAATAATTGCAATTTTCCTGTATGCTTCTTACTAATTATTTTGTTTTGTTTTTTTGCATGTATCCACTGCCATGCCATTTTTCTTTATTGCTTATTTATTATATTTTCAACATTCTCATAGATTTTACATCGGTGCCTCACATATGCTCACGTCTTTAAAAAATGGTTGTAGATAAACCCTCGATCTGGATTCTAAGTCTGTTGGATTTTTTCACATTTGTATCAGGTTGTTTCAACTTGGTTAAATAGGTAGGATGGGTTTTACTCTCAATTTGTAAGATAAGGGTTTACATCCCAGTTCAACAATTACTTGGATGTCAAAGAATATATATTTAAATCATGCACTTTAGTTGTAAAGAGGACAGGAGTTTGAAACAGAACTTGGACTCTTTAAAGATATGTCCTTTAATATGAGATATTCAATACATTATATTCTTGGAATATGTTACTCGTTAAATGGAAGCATGAGTTCTATCACTTCACACACACAAATCTATGAATAATAAATGAAGTATGATGCGAGATCAGACTCAAGTTTATCCATCATTATCACAGTCTTGTGCACTTTGGGTATTAATGGTGTGCAAGCCATCACAGGACGTGGGTGTCAAAAGAGAGAAAACTGGGATCAGGAAATTCAATTTAAAAGCACTGCCCGTAATTGTGCACTGCACAGACTCGCCCTTAGCAGGAATGGATTGCCCCATTTGCTTGGAAAACTCATGGGAGGAGAAAGACTGAGAATATTACAAGAATGTTGTCATTGTTTCTAGGCAAATTACATAGACGGGTGGCTGGTTTCGAATGCCTCATGTCCTTCCTGTGGTTGAAGAAACCATCAGGGGTTGTCCCGCAAGAGAAAATCACCATAGTAGAATTACCGAAAGAAATGAAAGTGTTGCAGCAAATTAGTCTTTCCATATTTCTGGGACGCCTCAACAATGACAACTTCTTCATCTTTGGATTCCTTCAAATTAAGCGACTTGGAGACTCGAAATGACAGTTGAAAATATAAGATATTGATTGAAAAGTTTATAGTTTTGATAGGGAACATTACTTGAATGGATGCTACGGACTCCATGACTCAGTGTGCAGTGTGCAAACTAAACATAACCAGCGTCATGATTGAAGGCTGCTAATATGTATGTACATTTATTCAACAAGTTCCAAGTTTGAGGCATAATCTGTGTGTTTAACTTTATATAACATTGTTGCCATGCTAAAAGTTTCTTACAATTCACATTGATTATGGGATTGATGGTCGAAACCATGATTTCTACAATTTGTTCGAGATTGTTAGTTGAAAGAATGATTTCTTCAGTTGGGGTAGACGATATAAAATATAAAATGGACGGTTAACATGAAAAGGCAATTTTTTTTATATTAATTCAAAGTTCAATCTTTTTAATATGATGCCTTTATAAATTAAAAATTATCTGAAAGAAAAGAAGTATTAAATTAATAGAACATTACAGATTAAGTGAGATTAGAAAGGAATGAGAAGATGTGACCTGTCCAGAAATATTCAATAATTTGTTTCGCAAATGAAGGAAACATCCATCACATCAAAGAAATTTTAGCCGCCATGATAGAACGAATGTGTTTTTTATTATTTTCTTTTTAGTTTTTGAGTTTCGATTCTAGTTTTTATGTTAAGTTATTAATTAAGCTAGACATGCTAATGATAATCATGTATATTTGTTTTCAATGGTAGATTTAAATTATAGAGGATTTATAGGGTGAAATGCATGGCCGTGGATTCAACACAAGAGGATGAGAATCACAATGAAATCGTTGAGATCTCACCAATAATGCTTTATTCATTGCCAGGAATTACACAAAAGATAAAACTCATTTCCAAACTCATTACACAAAATGCTTCATTCACTGCGAGGAATTACACAAAAGATAAAACTCATTATACAAACTCATTTCCAAACTTATTACACAAAAGATAAAACTTTGAGATGATAATTTAATTACGGCAAGTTAATTAAATTCAATGGATAGAAAGAGGATAATGGTTTAAAGCACTGAATCATGAATATGTGCCAAGCCAATGTGAGGGGTTTAAGGGGTTTAAAAATTAGACCTTTTTCTAATATATTAAAGATTTATTTTATTTTATACTCGTTTAATATATTCTTAACATAGACCTTCCACACTTTTGACAAGGATTTTATATTGCATATTCTTCATAGGGCACCATCAGTGAATCATGAATTAAATCGAGGGATAGGTCTTTCTAGCCTCTAAAGCGGTAGTAAATGGTCTAAATAGAATGGTCATGGTTGTTAGACTTGAATAATCACACTGAATTAAATAATGACTTTTTTAGAATGAGAATGTATTTCTCTTTGTGATGCAACTTTTGAACAATCAATATATATTTATTTCCAATTTAAAAAAAAGACAAATCATATTTTTAAATATAGAAATATGTTATTTTTTTTTAAAGTTTGTTTTTTTTTTTAAATTTAAAATTAAATTAACATAAATTGGAGAATCGTCATCTCTTTTGTAAATTTAATTTAGTAATTAATTGTCATTTCCAAGAGCTTGGAAAATGTGTTGAATAATTGAATATAGTAAGAGAGAAGCCCACCCACCAAAACATGTCTCTTTTCATTATCAATAATCATTTCTATAGTAGACAATATATTATTGCACATGCAGGAAGGAAATGTGGGATATATATACATATATCTAAGGGCTTTTCCAAAATCGAGGGGAAATGATTATGAATCAGGGTGTCAACTTCTATTTGCGCTCGCGTCTGATGACGGTGAAGAAATTGTTCCATAATTAATACATATATAAACCTCAACAAATTGAAATAAAAGAAGGTGCACTGAAATTGTAGAAACCTAGCAAGTTGGTAACGAGCAAAAAAAGATAAATAAGCTTCCTTTCTCCCTTTTTAAAGCTTATTTATCACACTGCTGCAAGTCACTACATAAATTAGTTCAAAGATTATACCTTAATATCAGAATTACCTATGGTAGTTTGAATTGAATGCACCATTTTTTTTAGACTTTGCAATAGGTAATATGGAAGATTAAGCTTAAAGCCTTTTAGTGCTAACAGTAGTCGTAAATGATAATAATGCAGATGAGAGAATCGTCCATCACATGATACGTACCTGACCAAGATCTCATAGAATGCTCGCCATTCTAGCTTTAGAAACTTAACCGAAACCCCAATCTTCAATTTTGCACTGGCCGGTAAAGGCAACAGCAAGGACTGACATTTCTTCTTATTCACTTTCCCGCCTTTAAACCATCGCTCTCCAATTTGAGGGAGTTTCGTAGCTTCTACGATTTTATCTTCATCTATGATAAACTTGAAATCTCCAATCTGAACTACGTTTTCTTTAAAACTCAAAGCAAACTGTTTAGTGACCTCCATGTTATGGCCACTAAAACACCTAAAGAACTGCCCCCATCCAATCTTTTCAAATAACAGAGCAGCTTTCTCATCGGCTTCAACAAGCTCCTGTCCTGAAATTTCAAAACGACTAAGCGGAGCCATATCTCCCTCACTACTACTCTGGTTACGAAATGAAATGAATGGGGTCGTAAAGATGGAAGGGATAGGCACCCAGGTATAAGACATTACACGAAATGTCAAATCCTCACATGCTTCATACCTGATAGAGATGAGAGCTCCAACTTTGGCCATTTTAACCAAATTTGGAGATGATTAACACAATAGCCAGTGGTTTTGCTATGATAAATGAAAGACTAGCCACGAATAACTGTAACTCTTAACCAATCCTTCATATTAGAAATCATTCGATTCATGGTTTACAAATCAAAATATTTATGACATTAAATCTGGAAAGATGAGCTCGTACAACATCATGAAATGGAATGGTTATCCGTCATATATAACATTAAATCCTACTGATACGATTCCATTATTACATTCACAGCTGTCAATTAAAATGAAAGGTGTTAACCAAATCTTCATACCAACGTAGCGATCCTAGTAACAGGTGTTGTTTATTAGCCATATGGGTTATGTATCTTCATAAAACTGTCAATTGATGATTTACTCCAGATTACACGTGGAAGGTAGTCGTGTTTATTAACATGATGATATAGTGTTATAATAGTAAACCCTAATGTTCTTGAAATGCAACTAACTAATGATCCGAATTAACACTCAAACCATGTATATACATAAAGTTTCATTTCAAAATATAGTTTTAAAGCTTCACGAAATCCCAACCATTTATGTTCCAAAACGAGATTCGATAGGATATAAAGCTTATAAACTATTATGGTTATATTTATATGACACATGAAACTTTCAAAATAATATTTATTTATTTGCACTTTCACTAGTTATATATATACAATTTTTACAAAGCAATGATATTAAGTTATATATGAAATGTGAACTTTAGGTCTAATAAAAATTTTAATTAATAAATCACCTTTAGTTGTAGGGATTTCAAGAACTTATAGTATCTTATCAATACCAAACCTCAAACAAATTCAAAATGTGTTTTCTTTAAACACCAATTAGCATACTATCCTTTTAAATCTCTTAAATCAACATATATAATCAAATAAATTTATTAATGATAAAATTGATCATATATAAAATTTATGAGACTGACAGCTGCTAATTATCAGACTTATGAAAATGTTTTCATAACTTCTAATATGTCATTTAACTCTTCTACAATTGAGAGTACCTTCAGAATCAAAGATTCTGAATCCACTCTTTTATAATCTTTTAAAAGGTAAATCGTAAAAGAGAGCTGATCTCCCTTCATCTTAATGAAAAATGAAGGGGTTGTTGCTGACTGCCAATAGGTTTCTAGGAAATAAACAACTAGCTCATGAACTGTTGTGGTCTGAATATGGAACCTATATGCCTTATAAAAGGTAACCGACTTCCTACTCAATTTTCTCTCGCTCGATGCAAACAACTTTATCTCATGATTCTGAGGTTAATGTGGCTATTATTCCTTTTGGGTAATTTGGTTTGGTGTTGAGTGATCGTTGTGAGAATCAGTTCACATAATGATAGCAGCATAAAGAGAGAGAAAGCGGCATTATATATATCTATATATATATATATATATATATATCTATATATAAGTGTGGTGTGTGGGGTATAAAATCTATATTCAAATTAAAGTGCATTGTTCACTTTTAAGGTAAGAGTTGTTAAATGATAAGAATATAATTTGAAGCATAGTGAGAAATAATTGTACGTTATTGTGTACTTCAAATAAAACGATTTGCAGTCACTTTCTTTGAATATACACATTGTACCAAGATTTTATAAACAAATCAAACATAAAGATGCATTCATGATCAAAGTGACATCTTTTTGGTTTGAGGGTGGGGACTTAAAAGAGATGAGAGTATTGTACTGCAACATATAATACTTTTCTCCATAAAATCGTAATTTCAACATGGGGTGTATAAACAAACAAACAAACTTGCTATTCTTACTATTCTTGCTATTTAGTACAACATTTTATGATTGCACCAAACAAACTTGCTATCCAGTACAATACTTTATGATTGCATCATTGTTGACCACATTCATAGTGGTGAGCAATATTTAGCTTGTTGCAGGCCATTTAATGCAGCTGCAATAGGCTTGATGAACGTTAGATCCCAAGCAACTTGAGATCCAAGGGGCCATTTAATGCAGCTGCAATAGGCTTGATGAACATTAGATCCCAACCAAATTGAGATCCAAGGGGCATGAAGCATGTTGCGGCCGCATTAAATGGCCTGCAGCAGGCTGAATATTGCTCGCCATTCATAGTCCTCCATAGAAAATATCCATATGTTGCTAGAGCCTATGCTCCTATAATTCCTTCTACTAACACATTGAATTATGTATCACCTATCTCAAAATCACTATGAAAGCCACACATGCCATATTGAACACGGTTGGGTGTAACAAAAACTTTGCTAAGGAGCTATGTTAAAGTAAAAGGTAGGCATATAAGTACTAAACTTTTTAATTACTAAATTGCATTATGTTTCTTTACTAAATTGTATTATGTGTGGGTATGTATTCACTACACATTTGGCATTATGTCAATAGGCTTTTGGCATCATGCTCATTACTAAATATATAAATTCTTTTTGAGTAAAAGCTATAAAGTATTAGTAGAAATAAAAAAATAAATCAAGAAAGATAACACTTCTATCATCAATAAGGAGGTATATAAGTTCAATACATTTTGACTATTTAATTATAAACAAGTTTAGATTTTTTTATCATGCAATAACTACAAATTTTTTAGCAGGGACTACATGAATATTTCGGTATGGATCAAGAGCCAATTTTAGAGATAAAAACTCCTAATTAGCTGGAGGTAAACCCTACTGCAACATGTACCATGAACAAGGTTATTAGAAATTACAATATTTTTGTTTATGTGTAATATGAATAAGATTATTTACAAATGGTTCATGGCTTACAAAAAGACATATATTGCATTCTCAAGAACCCCCAAAATGAAGAGGTCAAGAAGTTCATCAAAAAGAAGATGTCAACTTTGGAATTGTGACATTTATTAAAAAAACCTGAAAGGAAATAGTTTAGTAGAGATTAAATATTGCATGATCAACAACTTTTGTTGTAAACTAATATATTATATGTATCATTTTATGTTCCACATAACATTTTTTTAACTTGGGGAATTGACAACTAGGGTTGGACTCATACTCATGTGAAACGAGGTCAATTATGGTTTTCTACCATTGTACATGTCAGCATACCAATACTTCCACATGCACAACAAATAGAGCTAATCGAGGTTTGAACCACACCGTCACAAGGAATGCCTTAAAAATGCACCATATCACCAACTCTCTACCCCAAAGGGTTATACCATATAACATTGTTATGTATGATGTTTTTTAAACTTTATTATGCCTCTTTGCCACTATGATGTGTGTGCATCTTTTAGTAATTAAATTCACGAGTATGGAGAAATGAGAGTGACGCGAGAAGGAAAAAGGGGAAGAGGGTGCAAAGGTTGAGGGTCCATATGATCCCTAATTTGTCAAGCTAAACTGTATTTTTTAATTTAAAATCCTTTAATAGACCTTACTCAACTTATCCCCAATCTTTGAGTATTTTGGTATTCAAAAGGTTGATTAGAATGATACTCAAAAGGTTGATTAGAATGGAAAATTATTTTCATTGTTGATCAACTACTTATAAAAAAATGATTTCTCTCTCATGAAGGTTTTTATAAAACATTTGAACACATGCATGTATGATAATTTATATATTCTATTGGACATACAAACCATGATGGCATAGAGTTTATAAACTTTCTAATACATATGAACAAAGAATAGGAGAGAAAATTAGTATTTAAATTCATTGTCAATTTTGCATCTTATATATAGTGTAGGTGGTATTATTAAGAGAGATGTCACAATTCTTTAAAGTTATCTTTATTATTATCATTTTGTCTAACTTTTTGGAAATATACAAAATGTTGTGTTCATTTCCATAGTACCCTAAATTTTGCAAGCTACTAGTGAAACAAACACACCTAATTCACACTAAAATTGCTATGTAGCTTATCTATAAATGGTTGTCTCATGACATGAAATGGACTTGTGATTTTAGGAGTTTTACCACTACAAGAGAATGAAAAATGCAAGTCATCCTCGACAATATTCTAGTGTTATTTGTATCTATTGTGCTCATCCGGGTAATACCATGTGACCCTGGGATTGATCCTAAGGTGTCCAAAAACTTATACACCTTGGAGTCTTCAACAATCCCATCTTTAAGTGATTTATTTGTGAAAGAGTTAATATGGATCACATGACCCTTATTTCCTTGGATGTAGGATTCACAAAACTTTTTTGTTCTCCACCCAACAAAGACCCATGTTGTAATTTAAATTGAAGATGGGGGACAATCCTATGGATTATCATAGATTATAGTTTGTCCTAGCTTGGTAGGTTATGTTTATTTTTGGCCCACCAATATACAAGAGTACCCTTTAAAGTAAGGTCCAAGGAAGGTAACCTTTGATCATCTTCAACTTTGTACCTCATTTCTTTCAAACTTTATTTGGCATTGCCAATATCATCATAAAGGTATTATAATGATGATTATAATTGTTTCGTTAAAAGAAAGTGGGAGGATTAGTGATCTAATTTAGTTGCAATAGAAAGTAATCTCATTTCCTATTCCCTATCAACATTTATAGAAGAGAAAAAGGGGACTCATAATCATGCAATTGGAAGTAGTTTAGACTCAAATGATGTTTCATTAGCTCAAAATGCTGCATTGTTGAAACAAATTTGATGGGGAAACCAAACAGAACCTATATATATTTTTAAGTTAAACATATGTTTGTTAATAAACATGTCAACCTTCATAAGAATAAGAGAAACTTTGAATGTACATCGCTTAAGCTACGTTTTATATGTCCAATGAACACCCATTAAGCAATGTCTCTAACATCTAATAAACATCGCTTAATCACTGTTCATAACTAATCCATATTTCTTTGAGAAAGAAATGAAAGAGCATATATAGAACCACATACACAGATATATTGCAAGGAATGTGGTGATGTACTAAACTCATATTCTATCAAATGAATGAAATAGAAAAGAATGTAAAATAAAAGGAGATAGAATGGTGGTAACTATATCTCATAAAAGAGATGTGTCGACTACACTCATTTGTGACAAGGTGATTCCAAAAGGAGGACAAAGGGCCTTTTATCATAAGCATGAGGGGGAAATCCTAAGAATCCAAAAACCTAACCCTTGGAGATGAACCATAATTTTTTTTCCTAACACAGATACCTTGTCCTTGTCTTAGACAATCGATGGTGTATTGTTACAGGTGTGGTGTTATCAGTAGCTCCAATTTCTTGATGAATTTTGTTGAGATTAGATTATTTTTTGCTGCCGTTGTTGAAAAACAAATATAGGGGGATTCCCTTCACTCACATTTGTGAGTGGAAGAGGATGTTATATGCCTCTAACCCTTATAGTCTCTCAAGATGAATTTGTGTGTTAGCGATGGTGACACTTGATTATGCATCAATGATTTGATTCCCCTTGTCTACGATTGTGGAGTTGGGTTCTGAATATGAATCAAAACTGGGATTTGATTCTAAATACTTGATCTTGGCCATCAATGAATACTTTGAGGGACATCCATTAGTGTTGTGCAAGGGGTTTTTGTGGAAGTCACACCACTTTTCAGTGTCCTTCTTAACCTTTCCATTACCCTTGTTGGACTATTCACCTTGAGGTTGGTTATCCTTATGTTGTTATTTGTTTTGTGTCTTCGGGATGCCTTTGCCATGCTTCTGTTGTAGTGAATTTGTAGGCCATGGTACCACTTATTCTTTTGCTAACATTTATGCTGTATTTTGACAACTTATAGATAAGTAGCTCCCAATGAAGATATTTCCAAGAATTCCATCTATATTCGGATGTACTTATGTAGGCAACTATGATATTTCAAAACCAAGTGTCGCTCAGAGTCTTTGATACCAAACTTTGTGCACAAAGTATGAAAGTTTTCGGTGTACTCTAGCATTGCTTGGTCCCTCTCTTGATGCAAAATGTTCCATTTGTTGTATTGATCACCATCATTTCCCACAGGGTAATATTTTTCATTAACGATGTTTATAAAAGAGACCCAAGTGGGATCGATCACAAACATTTCAGACTCCTCTGTTAAGTTGTGCTCACAATAAGTTTCCCACCAATTTTTGACATGGGGGACATCCTTAAGGAGCACAAAGGTGATATTTTCCTTGTAAAAAAAATGTGGACAGACAATACCCTTCTAGCATACTCAATCATTTATCTAGGGAATCAACATCGATATGGCCTTGAAATAAAGGAATGCCAAAGTTAACTCTTATCTTCAAGGTTCTGGGTCCTCCGAATTGATTTCTTGATGAACCCTTCATTATTGTCAGCATCTGTTGAAGGATTTGGGTGAAATTTTCCATTTCATTCCTCTATCACGTGAGGGATTCCTCGACAATAGCTTTATAGGATATCCTACTCCATATTCTCTCTTTTACTCAGACATTTAGGCCACCGAGGAAGGTATTTATTAATATCAACTACTTCAATACCCAACTGCTACTATATTGACCTCGTTAGGGACCTGCCCAAATAAATAACAAAAGAGCAAGCTGCTCTGATACCACTGATCCATATTTATGTTAGAACGAAATGAAAGAGTATATATAGAACCACATACACATATATATTGCAAGGAACATAGTGAGACAATAAACTCATATTCTATTAAATGATGGAAACAAAACAAACTATAAAATAAATAAAACCGACTAGAATGGTGGTAGCTATATCTTTAAGAAGAGATGTGGTGTCTACACTCACTCATGACAAGTTTATTAAAAAAGGAGGTCAAAGTTCCTTTTTATAATAAGAATGAGGGAAAAAAACCTAAACATCCAAAACCCAACCATAAGATATGAACTATAAAACGGTTTGTGAGCTTGGAGGTGGTTAGTTGAGGTGTCAACTTATCAGGGGAGTAAATTTTGCATACGATCTCTGTTTAGGGCGTTCAATATTTCGTTGGAAAGGTATAGATGAGAAGAACACATTTTAGAAGTCTAGATTTCCTTTGGTGACATCTGGACCAATGCATCACCAAAATCCATCATTTAAGGCCTCAAAACAACCTTGAAAGTTTTGGGTTGAAAAGAATGTAAAAACTACTAAACTGGAAAAAATTCTTTGAGTTGGTAGAAAAAGTGGTTGGATCCCAACATCCATCTTCTTATGTTAGAAATAAGTATTCTCTTTGTATGCGAATATAAAATTATTGTATTTACTGCTATGATGAATACATTTCTTTATGCACAATGTGTGTGTGGATATGGATTTAATTCAACTATGTTTTGTATTCATGCACCTACACATGTATTTCTTAGTTCATGTTTCCCATGGGTGGCTTGAATTGGATATGAATGTGAATTATGGCTCCAAGAGGTGAAATTTGAAAACATGAAATTCATATCTACCTCTTCATATGGTCCGAATCATGGATAGGGATGCTATAAAGTGGTATCAAATCTCTTGGTTGCAACATCGGGGTTGTATAGTACAGAATCAATAGTTACAAGAAGAAATCATAGTTTTCACATGAAATGTTTAACATAATGCATATATGAAAATCATGGTTTTAGTTATCAAATGGTGTTCTAATAAAGTTATGAGTTAGATCTTGTGGCCACTAGAAGGAACAATAGATTGGTCTGACAAAAGGTTGGGATTTTTTTTGAAATTCATAGAGACATCAATGATTTTTCCTTTTTATTATGTGATACATAAATTTTCAATTTGAGGAAAAAGGGATAGGTATTATTTAGAAATAATCAACGAATATCGAAAAATTTGAAATCTATGCATTTATGAAAAAATTGAATTTCAGAAAATTTAGGTGGTTCTTCCAGTGCCACATGGATGGAGGTGTGACATAGAGAATCCATATTGATATGGGGTGTGGCTTGGGTAAACCACATTGGATGAAGTGTACCGGTGGTAGGTTCGAATTCTTTGTTTACATCCAGGTGGACTAGGCCTATATAGTGTTTTCCGTGATAGTTGAGATTAGCTTGAGCAAGTTTTGAGAAAAAATCTAGGTTATTCACACAAATGGACAAACTCAGGGATTGTCCATTAGGGTAGCACCATGAGTGACCCAGGTCAAATAAGAAGTTTTGGTAGCAAATATCTACACCATTCATGGGGATAGGATAGATGTGAGGTATATTTTAAGGGAACCCACTAGAATGGCTAGGTCCAATCAAGTAAGCTACTGTTACACGATCCTGGCCATTCATGCACATGGAACTAATCATAGTTTAAATTAGGGTGGATGTCACAAATGGATAAGATTTAATGTAATTTCACAGGTCAATAAAGTAGGGCCATTCACACATAAAGAGATCTACATGTGCAATGGAATGTGCAGGGAGAAAAATGGTATCAAAGAGCTTATTTTTGTCAATCGAAAAATCGTTTATGTGGGAAATAAAAAATCCAATGTAAATGACCGATGTCATGAATGGATCGTATTGAATGGAAATAAAAATAAATGATGGATATCAACTATCGTATTTGACATCTATGATTAGAAGGACCTTTAATGAAGTAAGAAACTTGAATCTTAAAATCATTTGCATATGATTTGTTCTTTTAATTGTAAACTTAAGTTGGGATTTAATAAATTGTAAACGAAATTGGGATTTAATTTTTACATAGACAATTGAGTCTTTTTCTTCTTAACTATTTGGGAATGTAAATAACTTAATATTTATTTGTCTTAATGAAAAAAGGGCTATTTTCATGTTGTTTATTGTGATATCTTTTAGATACTAATTTCAAGTTACATTCGTTTTAGTTGTTGCCAGTTAAAAATTATGTGCTTTGTCATTTTATTTGAAATGCTTCTTTTTTGGATGGACTACAGTCTTGGAGAGGTTTTAATCTTTGAAACAAATAACAAGTTTAATGGTTTAGGGATTGATATTTCTTTGGAATTAGTCTCTATCGTTTCTCTGAATCTCGTAGGCTCATTAAGCTAGCAACTACCTCAAACCACGTAATGCTTAGCTATAGGTCACACTAGTACATAATGTCACATTTTTTTTGCTATTATTGATTGCTCACATTATGGAAAGAACCAAACATATATATTTGATTGCTTTCATGTTGCAAGAGAGGGAGGGAATCACAACCACTTAAGGTGTACCCAATTAGCCAACTGCTTCCATGGGTCAATTATATTTTTGTTTGAGTGTATTATTCATTTTAGTCTTCCCATTTATAGAGTATAGAAAATGAGAATATATAGTAGTAGAGTATCAACTTATAAACCTAGGATACAACTCCAAGTCTTCCACCAAATCATCAAGAACTAGCATACAACGAATGTCAAGCTTCACGGCTTATCTACTTAAACATGGTTCCATAGATAGAACCATTACTCCCCTTACAAAGATTGAAATGAGAAAATAAATCAATAATAGGTCAGTATTTAATTACCCATGGTACTCTAATTGAAGCCATAGTTTGGTTCCATCTTAGTTTGGGTGCATAATTACTAGTCGGATAAAAAATCCAGTGTTTTTGTGGGTTTCTTCTTTATGGGTTTCACTATTGCTTGCATCATGTCCTAAATAATGTCACTCCCCACTGTGGTTTATTATAATTAAGTTACGCTAATGTGCATGAATTGTATTAATATTGTGAAAATTTATTTTAAATATGTGTATTATGCTTCCATTTAATTTGTTGGTCTATTCAATTATAGTCATATGATTATATAGGCCACATCTCATCTTTCATCCATCCGAAAACTCTTTGTGCAAGATGGGGTTGTAGGTTCATCTCCAAAGAGTGATGCAAAAGTGTGATTTGTATAGGTAAATATTCTACATATTTAAATGGGTTACCTTGATACATCTTCCCTTCTAATATGTTTTTGACAAATGTGGTGACTTATTCATACCATGATAAATAAATAATGAAGAAATAAATTATAACCAACATTGGGAGAAAGGGCTTATACACCTTCTTAGTTCAATACAGTTGATTAGGGTTTGCGATGTAGATTGTCTAAATGCAAAGTGGGAATATCTTCGTGAAAATCCATAAAACCATCATTGGGAGAACAACCTTCTCTGTGTTAATGTTTTGAGCAATAATCGAGATTATTGAACTTTAATTTTTTTTTATCATTGATATGTCGAGGACCTGTAACAATTAAAAATTCAATAACACACAATAAATCATACACAACACAAGATGTACCCTGGGAAAAATCCTCATAATAGAGATGATTGAAAACCCACTAAAAACCCCAACAATTCATTAGAGTATAATAGATATATTGTAGAGAATGACTTTTACAACATAAGCAGATTTCCTGATAAGAGAGAATACAGAGCAATAGAGAAGAGAGGTCCACTGTAACAATTGTTATGAACTTTCCATATGCCTAGCATATTAATAACACACTATAATGGCTTGCATGCAAACCCTAAGGAATGGTTGCATGAGAATTATCCACACATGTATTACAATTTCGAATTGCCTTTTTTTGTAATAATTAATCGATGTATTGAATATTCATCATGCACAACTAATGCACCATACCTTCAATCATGGATATTAATTGATAGTTAACCGATATTGGAGTGAACTCAATCTCTAACTGAATACTAATGACATAGTTAACATGATAACATAGGTGGCATAGTGCAATAACTCAAGTGTCGCATGCAACACACTTTTTTAACCGAACCTATCCTAATGTAGTGCTCTCTGACATACATCTTGCTTCTGTAATACTAAATACAATAAAGAACCTATCCTAATGTATGTAATTTCCCAAATTTTGCATTGGGTCACAATGGCCAAATCACATTTTCCATATTCATGAAAGTTGTCAAATGGATGCTAAAAGTCAAATAATTGCCAAGGAGGAAAATCACTAGTTTCCTAGGTTGGGGATGGAAGCTTTGAGATTTGGAATAAGGGGGATAATAAATGATTTTTAGACATTAGAAGAGGATAAATATTTAATAATTTATATTATTAAATAAATACAAGAGAAAATTTAAATGGCTATGGAGAATGGAGACACATGGAGACTATGGGGCCCACTCAAGCTAGAATTCCTATGTTAAATGGTATCCTCCTCTTGTAATTTCGAATCTATGGGAATCCTAATGTTTTGGGATGGATTATGAGGTTAATATACTTATCCATATACTTAATAGGTCTAATTTGGGATTAATTGTAACTTAAATGGGAGAGGAAGAGCCAAATGGGAGTTTCATGGACACTTGGCTAGATTCCCCTTACATTTATGACATCTATGACACCAATGATGGAGATTCTATGATAGTTATGACACAAGTCAGATATGAAGGCTGAAATACCAACATATTGACATGTTAGGCCTGAATATAGCATCTTACATGTCTAATTTTGGAGTTGTAGAAGGCCAAGAGGCTCCTACTCAAATTTGGGAGAAGAGGGAAGGTGAAGAGAGAGGCCACACAATATAGCATGAGCAGCCACACCAATTCGACTTGGATTTTGTTTATGGATGGATTTGGAAACTTAGAGGACCAATAATGTTTATAAAATACAGGGATCAGCCATGAGAAGAACCTTTTATCATTTGATGAATTTGGGTTTGTGAAGAGAGAGCTAGTGGATGACTAGTTCCTTGCCTTAGCCAATTTTGAGGGTGAAAGATTTCCATCCTAATTGGTGATTTGGAGAGGCCACTCAGGTATTTCAAGGAGATTAAATGGATTAATAAGTTACATGTTCAAGCTATAGGAAACTCATGGACATATCAATATCATTTTGTTCTTCCATTAATCTCAAGTTTTCTCACCATCTTTTAGCTCTATGGAGTGAGGCGCACTTGGTGAGCTATTCATATATTTGAGGGAGCTTCTTTTGATACATTATTTTGTATTCTGATGTAAATTATATTTATTTCAAGTTCAGAAAGCTCTCATGTCTAAATCCCAATATACCTCATGTATTATTGTCCAATATCGAAGAAACAGAGCCATTTCCCCAATACCTTGTTGTAAACTCTTGCAATCTTGATGGAATCGAATATATGTGTGCACCACTAACAATTTATGAATGAATGAAATATAATTAAATTATATTATGGGTTTCATGGTCAGAAACAGATAATTTTGGCCATTGGGTCGAATTTCATAGCATTTGGGGCAAACTACATCTCATATCCCCAAGGGTCAAAAACTAGTTTTTTATATCTGATTGAAAGAAGTGATAATAGCCATGTGAGTTAGGTTGGTTCTGAATACGAGTCTATGATAATGTATTATACACATACCATACTTCAATTTGAGAATTTTAGTGGTTTTTTGTACATTGGGGAATCCATTTCGACAGTTACCCGGGACGGATTTGAGCCCCAAAATTGCTAGTTAAAGCATCTATCTTATTCAGAATTTGATATAGACTTGAAGAAGTAATTGGAAGGACATAATACACAAATAAAAATTATAATTAAGTTATTATATCACTCATACACCTTTTGGTACAATTTGAGAGCATTTGGAGTTATTTGGAGTCATCTACAATTGGGGGTTGGAACCTCAAAATTACTAGTAAATTCATGGAGTTCTCTTGAATACCTATTCGAACATAAAAACACATATGATGCTTAAAATATACTTTAATTAATGTATGATAACATATCCAAGTATCATACCCACCATTACTGAAGGTTGTACAGCGCTTGGAAGAGATTTGTTCTAGGACCCAGGGGGGATTTCCACCTCCCAAATTGACTAGTCTTGTCCCGAAACTTATTCCCTTGAAAATTGCAGACCATGGTTGGGTATTTCAGTTGATTATATGTCTAATATATGTTCTCATATTTCCCATCACCCCTCAGGACCTTCGTCACCAATTTTGAAAGCAATTGGAGGAATTTTGGGATCAATTGAATCCATTTAACCAGAATTGTAAGAAGTTGAATTTGAGTACATTGTGAAATAATTGAGGAATTGGTATTTTGATAAAATTTCATAAAAGGGGACATTACAGTGGTATCAGAGCATGATTTTGGCACCTGACATGGTATTATATTTATGAGTACAATAATTCAGGGACCACCATTATATATTGAATCCAAAAGTGCTTTTGTTGAAGAGGAAAAAAAAGTAGGAGAAGAAGGCAATTTTTTGGGGAAACTACAACTAGGGATTAAAAGGGAAACTCATATGATGGTTAGGAGATAATAAAAATCATGGAACCTATCCTTGAAGACACGACTAATAATATTATGAAAGGATTCAAATTTTTGGCTATCCAAAGTTGGGAAAAATATATGATTTTAAAAAAACCAAGGGGAAAAATGCATCAGTTTGCTTGAAGGAGCAAAAGGAGGAGAGCCATGAACCACCTAGTTCTGAAATAGGTGAAGTAGTACATGAAGAGGATATAAATTCACTCCCAAGTGACTCTGAAAAACATGAAGAGACATCACATGAGTATGAAGAAGTTTCTATTGAAAATATTGAAGATAATTTTGAGACACATTCTACCTTGGAAATGAAACAAAGAGAATTTAATGATGGATGCTTGAAATATGAACTATGAAGGAGTACCTACTGATGGGTGCTGAAACCTCTATGTTGGTGACATAGAGATCACTTTTTAAAGTGTTGCGGCAAGCCAAAACTCCAATAAACATGAAAATGAAGACCTTGTAGCAGTTGAAGAAGAAACAAGATCAACTTCCCCATCACCACTTGAGCTTCATGAAGTTGGTCCAAGCAAGAAGGAAGAATATGAGGAGGTTCATTTGCAAGAGCCTCATTTTCTTTAAGGGTCCTTAAAGATGAATGAAAACGAAATCCAAGAGGCCCTTAGCAGACTCCATGACACTCAAGCATTGGTATCAAATTCTTGTTGGGGAGCTACTTCCTTGGAGGAGCCATCCTTCCTTGAAGACATGGAGAAGATTCAAAGAGCAATGTGCAACATTAAAGGTAATTTCATGTCTTTGCTTTTTGATAGAAAAAATCTCATTGATCTTAGTGAATGGTTACATGAATCCTACTTGAAGAATAATGAAGTTATTCATAAGCTCACAATTCAAAATGAGAAACTTCTTGAAAAGTTGCAAGACACTTGTTTTTCCTCCTATGTTTCAGATTGTCAAATGGTAGATTGTTTGGAGGATTCTCATGACATGGTGGATCATGAGAAATTTGGAAATTTGAATGTACTTTATGTGTTTGAAGATGAACTTGAAGATATCAAAACACTTGATGTGGTGGAAGAGAAACTTGAATTGTCTCTTGATCAAGGTTATGTAATTTTTAAAGAGGAGCATGATTCCTCTACATTGGAACCAATCTATGACAAAGGTTTCACCCTTTTGAAGGAGCTACATGATACTACCCATATGGATCCTTACCATGTTGAAACTTCTGCACTTTTTGATCATTTGGGTGAGTTAGTTCATTCTCCAAAATTATACAATTCCATGTTTTGTAGCATTAGTGTCAATGAAGTATGGGTGAAAGGGTTCTTTTTTATGTTGCCACATGAGGAGTATGAAACTCCTATATTTACTTTTTATGATGGCATGGTTGGAGAACAGTCTCATTCACATTTGTAGGAACATGCTTTATTACTTTATGATGATGCACATCTACACGGATGCACCTATGATATGCATTTGAGTCACTTGAAGACTCATGGTTTTTATTTCTCAACACTTCGTTCATTTGATGTTGGAGGAACTTCATCTGACAATTGGGTGAAGAGGGATATGATTGAGGAACATTGTTATTGGTAGCAACATCCTCTGTTATTTCATGATGATATACATATTAATGGGTGTATTGATGAGACTTATTTGAGCCACTTGAAGTCTTCATGTTTTATTTGCTCCTTATTTGGTTCATATTTTGGTGGAGGTTCTTCATTCAATTCTTGGATGAAAGAACAAATGGCTGAATATTATTTTGGTGCATATTACATTCTTTGGGAGCACCATTATAGGAAATGGGATCCTCACCTATGTCATTTGAGCAGATTTGATTGGTCACTTGAAGCATGTATGCACTTGACAAATGGTAATCTACTCACTTGGAGGTATAAGCACTTTCATGATTTTTTGATGAGGCATCTCCTTGATGTATCTTTTTATTAGGTTGTTATGTACTTTGATGATATATATTATGTACTCATTATGTTTTGAAGAATGCATACAAGAAAATGGGATCCAAGATTTATCTTTCCTAATGGTATGAGTTGGAGAGCACTCTTAATTGTTGGAGTGCAATGCAAGCAATGGGACCCTGGGATAGTTTTTAGTCCCATTGATTCCAAATTCTTTGGGAAACAAGTAGTATGGGAGATAGATTCCCCAATTAATAAAGTGATGTTAATCAGATTAGTGCAACAACAAGCATGGTGGTTCCTCTCTAAAATATTCATGGAATCTCAAAGACTCAAAATGGACAGCTCAGTGGCAACTTAAAATAATCATATAGAAAGCAGGTTCTTCAACAACCATGTTTGAAATTGCTTGAGGACAAGCAATATTGGGAAGGGAGGATTTGTAATGTCCCAAATTTTGCATTGGGTCACAATGGCCAAATCACATTTTCCATATTCATGAAATTTGTCAAATGGATGCTAAAAGTCAAATAATTGCCAAGGAGTAAAATCACTAGTTTCCTAGGTTGGGGGTGGAAGCTTTGAGATTTGGAATAAGGGGGATAATAAACGATGTTTACAGATTAGAAGAGGATAAATATTTAATAATTTATATTATTAAATAAATAAAAGAGAAAATTGAAATGACTATGGAGAATGGAGACACATGGAGACTATGGGGCCCACTCAAGCTAGAATTCCTATGTTAAATGGCATCCTCCTCTT
The DNA here is from genome assembly GCA_001517045.1 of Pseudotsuga menziesii. NCBI lineage: Eukaryota > Viridiplantae > Streptophyta > Pinopsida > Pinales > Pinaceae > Pseudotsuga > Pseudotsuga menziesii. The sequence goes on along the minus strand of LPNX010842679.1, from coordinate 174,676 downwards.
GTAATTTCGAATCTATGGGAATCATAATGTTTTTGGATGGATTATGAGGTTAATATAATTTTCCATATACTTCATAGGTCAAATTTGGGATGAATTTTAACTTACATGGGAGAGGAAGATCCAAATGGGAGTTTCATGGACACTTGGCTAGATTCCCCTTACATTTATGACATCTATGACACCAATGATGGAGATTCTGTGACAGTTATGACACAAGTCAGATATGAAGGATGGAATACTGACATATTGACATGTAAGGCCTGAATAGAGCATCTTAGAGGTCAATTTGGGAGTTGGAGAAGGCCAAGAGGCTCCAACTCAAATTTGGGAGAAGAGGGAAGGTGAAGAGAGAGGCCACACGACATAGCATGAGCAGCCACACTAATTCGACTTGGATTTTGTTTATGGATGGATTTGGAACCTTAGAAGACCAATAATTTTTATAAAATATATGGATCAGCCATGAGAAAAATATTTTGATCATTTGATGAATTTGGGTTTGTGAAGATAGAGCTAGTGGATGACTAGTTCCTTGCCTTAGCCAATTTCGAGGGTGAAAGATTCCCATCCTAATTGGTGATTTGGAGAGGTAGCTCAGGAATTTCAAGGAGATTCAATGGATTCTTAATTTATAGGTGCAAGCTCCAGGAAACTCATGGACATCTCAATTTCAGCTTGTTCTTCCATTCATCACAAGTTTTCTCACCATCTTTCAGCTCTATGGAGTGAGGCGCACTTGGTGAGCTATTCATCTATTTGAGGGAGATTATATTGCTCTATTCTTTTGTATTCTGATGAAAATTATATTTATTTATATTTCATAAATCTCTCATGTCTAAATCCCAAGATATCTCATGTATTATTGTCCAATATTGAAGAAACAGTGCCATTTCCCCAATACCTTGTTGTAAACTCTTGCAATCTTGATGGAATCGAATATATGTGTGAAACATTAATGGTTTCTGAATGAATGAAATGCCATTAAATTAATTTATGGGTTTCATGGTTAGTAATTGAGAACTTGTGGCCATTGGGTATCATTTCATAGCATTCGGGGCAAACTACATCTTATTTTCCCAAGGGTCCAAAACTAGTTTTTATATCTGATTGAAAGAAGTGATAACAGCCATGGGAGTTAGATTGGTTCTGAATATGAGTCTCTGATAATGTATTATACACATCCCATGCTTCAATTTGATAATTTGAGTGAGTTTCTGTACATTTGGGAAGCCATTCTGACAATTACCCAGGAGGGAATTGAGCCGCAAAATTGCTAGTTAAAGCATCTATCTTATTCAAAATTTGATACAGGCTTACAGAAGTAATTGGAAGGCCATAATACACACCTGAACATTATAATTAAGTTATTATATCACTCATACACCTTCTGGTACAATTCGAGAGTATTTGGAGCTATTTGGAGTCATCTACAATTGGGGGTTGGAACCTCAAAATTACTAGTAAATTCATGGAGTTATATTGAATACCTATTCGACCCAAAAACCACATATGATGATGTAAATACACTTTAATTAATGTCTGATAACAGAGACAATTATCATACCCAACATTAGTGAATGTTGTACAGTGCTTGGAAGAGATTTGTTCCAGGACCTAGGGGGGATTTCCAGCTCCCAAATTGACTAGTCTTGTCCTGAAATTTCTTCCCTTGAAAATTTCAGATCATGGTTGGGTATATAAGTTAATTATATTTCTGATAGATGATATCATATGTCCCATAAACCCTCATTACCTTAGTCACCAATTTTGAAAGCAATTGGAGGAATTTTGGGATTCATTGAATCCATTTAACCAGAATTGTAAGAAGTTGAATTTGAGTACATTGTGAAATAATTGAAGAATTGGTATTTTGATAAAATTTCCTAAAAGGGGAAATTACAATGTACCTCAAAGGTACTCAAACATATGCTTAGTAGTAAGCATAAAATACAGCATCTCTTCTTAGAGGCCAACCAACTATTTACACATAGTAGCATCATCTGGATCCAATCTAGAATACAATTTCTCTAAACTAGAAACCAAGGTATTTAAATCCATCATATACAAAATTATACATCAAATATGTAATATCATGCAAAAAAACAAATCTCATCTTTCTTTCAATCTTCAACATTTGTTCACTTCAAGAATCTTCTTCTATCTATAGAATTTCTCTGTGAGCTTTCCATTCTCTATAATGTTCTTAAAGGCCTGATCACTTTATCAATGATTCTTCTCTTTATACTGCAACACCCCAATTACCTCTTCGAGAGGTTTAACTATTCTATGTCAATTCAGACTATAAGTCTTCTTGAGTATCAATAGTGTATGAGACTTTAACCATGTCTCTACTCATGTGGATTCCCTCCATAGGGTATCACAACCCTTTCCTTCTTGAGTCATGTGCCATGACTAACTGGTGGGGACTTTATCTGTTGTTTCCTGTGAAGACACATCAATACTTCCTATTCAACTGGAGGAGCTTTTTTATACAAAGCTTGTCCTGGACAGAGGCTTAGTAATAATGTTGGCAACGCTACTCATATGTACCGAACACCAAAAGAGATATAACTCACTATTGTCTAATCAAGAGATATGACTCACTCTCAATGTCTATCCAAAAGAAACTATTACTAGGCCATTCACTATTATCCATATGACTCATGTTCCATGAGTGAATGCTTTCCCTATATTTCTTATTTGTAGACATGCACTAGAGTTGTAATGCTCTTTTGTGTACCATCTCTTGGATATAACTAACTAGGAATCTCATAAAGCTTGATCAATGCACTAGTCATAATCCATATATCTTTGTAGACATACCTGAGTCCGCATACACCTGTACCAAGTAGGTACCACAACACATGATTTGTACATGTCTATGGACCCGTGACTAACCAAATACATGTCAACTGACTTGAGGTTCACCAAATATGAAATAAGAATTCTAAAATTTCATGTATATCTTCATATGCGTGGCCATGGATTTATAGCCCATCATCTTGAAACTCTTCAAGTTATTTTACTGCACATTTTCCTTAACTAAGGAAAATATTTGTCTTGTGATTGCCACACAACTAATCATAAGAATCATAACAAGATTCTTGAATACACTTCTCACTTCCTTTTGAATATGAGCATCATGGAGGTCTCCTCTTAACAAAAGATACACCAACCAGTTTTATTGGTTTCTTTAGGATTTAGTAAATCTAGCTACTCCCTCTCACCATAAGGATGTGAGAATCGTAATCTGGTCCCTCCATCACGGAGACTCATGCTCATCTATGTCTAAATATCTTCTTGACACATGAATGTAAATAAGATAATTTAATGATCTTCAAGAGTATTTACATCTCTCATAATATGATTAAGGCTTCTATTCTAGCTTCTTCCTAATACATATGAACCTCATGATCTACTACCATAAGCTTCTTACTTCAAAACATCCCTCTCTCTTCCAAGATCAGCCATCGGAATTACTCCTGATTCAATACATGTTCTCTTTACTTGTAGGTGAGTGTATACAATTTTTCCCTAAAATCCAAATTCAATCAATTTATTAGCAAGCTTGCATAATCCAGTCATTTCAATAAAATGATAAACAACACATGGTGACATGCAAAACGTTTTAACTATTATTTCAATATAACCTTATCTCATAAATTTAAATCACACGAATACTTCAATGTATTTGCAGTGGTTCATATATATATGTACACATTAAATCAATGTTTCGACATAACCCCATTCATATTTCATGTAATATTTTGCAGTTCTATATTAGTCTTATATTCAGATCTCATGAATATTTATGCAACCCCTTATTCTACTTAATTTAAACATAATATGAGTTTTTCAATTCACCAATAAATATAAAGATTGTAACATATGCTTTTAATCATGTTTATAACATAACATCATTCCTAATTACAGGAATACATTGTAATGAAACAAAATTTGATTTTATAAAAGCATATGATAATCAAATAATCATATAGCCCTACATTCATATATCATAAATAATCATGCAAATCTATATTCATATCTTTACGAATTTTGTTATTTTCCAATAAAGGAAAATGCAGTCAACACATATGCTCATGATTCCTAATCCTAGGAATATGAATATCTATATGACTATAATGAAAACATTCAAAATCATATAGATCTAAATAACATATAATAAACAAAATAAAAATACCTATATTTTATTGTTTTGTATGCTCCTTCTTGATCTTTGCTTCCTTGCGGAGATTACTCGAGTCCCTCGGTTTTGATATCTTTGCAAATTTGAGTGCATGTAGGAGGTAGTGAATCTCTGGATGGAGAAACTAGATACCATACAACCTAGAGAGAATGTTCTTCTTTAGGAAAAACTTCTTCCAACGATCATCATCCTCTTCTTTGAATGAGTTCTAAATTCTATTCGGATCTCATTACACGCAATATCCATTGAAGAAGGACAATATCCAATTCATAAATCCCTCAGTTGTTCAACCAAATCGTCTAGTTTTGGAAAGATGACCATAACATAAATTCTGAAAATTTCATCTTCAAATACCTGATCGTATCTCTCAAATAGTTGTGATTTTTTTTTAAACATGCTTACATGTAAGCAAACTTCAGCCCATTTCAGAAGTGGGGTTTCAACAGTTTTTTTCTGATTCCATGCGGATTGATCAGAAATGCTCCACGGAATTTGTCTCCTAAAAAGTGATGAAAATTGTGCATATTAACTTTCTCTTGAATTCACCCTACATTGGATAAAGGCTCCTCACTCATTGAGGTCACACAGGCATCTAGGTCATGCTCCTCAAGAACGCTTAACACCCTTGCCTTCCAAGTGTTGAAGTTGGAAGCACCTTCAAGTCAGTCTTTTGGTTGGACGGAGATCGATGCCATGGCTCCAAGCTTTTTCCCAACTCCTTTAATTAACTTAAGTATCTTCTCTTAGTTTAACTAAAGTGTAGACAGTTTAGTTAACTAGTCCATATTTATTTAATCACATAGTTAACCATTATTAATTGAATCTTGTTGATTGATGACTCACTGAGGTCTTCTTTACTTAACTAAATATTGATCATTAATAGTTCACATTACAGGAAATTTCAATTTAAAATGGCCCTTCCAAAAATAATACAAATTCCATGTCATCATGTATTAGCCAATCAAAATGCTTTAAAATTAAAAAAGGGAGCACCTCTTAAACAAAATTTTAATATAAATTTGGGGATTGGTATCATAAAAAAACTACTTTTTTTGTTCATATTTTCGACATATCTCCCTGTTTTTTTACTCAAATTTCGATCGAGAGAGCTTGTTAGATGTGGAATTAAATTCTGCATCCAACGAGTACCCACTCGACATACTTTTGACAGGCCTCGCTACCCCAAAAACAAGAAATACCTGAAAAAAATGTGATGATGACATCATCATCATGTTTTTGTCAGAGTTCTAGAATAACAACATCAAACCCACTAATATCATTAACCCTATGGCTAGCATCATCATAGGAAGGCGATGGCCTGGAAAGGAATTGAAGGATTTAAGTATACAACCATGGATTGCACTAGAAAAAAAGCATATTGTCATCGTATGGCAGAATAACAGTAAACTAGTTAGGGTATTTACCTTTAAAATTATCACTTTTCAAACCAAGGTCACATGCAATCTTTTGTCCAGAAAACTCCTTTACAGACCTTTTTTGCCTTTGATTTTCAACCCAAATACAAGAGGAATGGAAGCAATCTGTGGATTTATTGAAGTTATATAATTCTTCATGTAAGCCTATGCTTGGAATAAAACAGAGCAGATACAAAATCGCATCCCCTTTTCCTAGCAACGACTGTTTGAGAAAATGTGTGCCATGTGTAAGTAGTATCAATCAACTGCAATTACAATAGCCTAACAGGGAAACATGCGTGTACTATACTTTTCCTTACGCTCCAAACCATTTCCCAACAACTTATGGGAGCCAAATTAAACTTTGACAATATGCAACTCTTGAAAGGAAGCAACAAGATTATCCTCTTAGGATTCTCCATCATTTTGAGCCCTTTGCTCCGTAATGTTCCCAGTGGTTTCGCTATAAAATCCTTGATTCATCTCATCGCCCACAATACCATCATGAAGCCCATAGCTGATCTGGACATGCAGTTGGTGAGATTACAAATCCATATTCTCGGCTCTGTAATTTTCTTGGAGCTTATCTATCTGTAACAAAAAGGATTCATGATGCACTTCTAAATGGGAATTCAACAACTTTAGATGAAGCATAACTACACTTTATACTCGATCTGTTGTGTGTTACAACTCGAAGACATTATACCCGATCGATTGTTTGTGTTACAGCTATAAGATACATGCATGCAAATATCCAAGCTCCCAAGGCTCCCAATGCATGCCACACATATGCATGAAAATATCTACACTCTTGATGCATGCAGATAGCCCTGAGGATCATTATAGACCAGCTGGAAGGTGCACCAAATTTCAAATATGTCAGAGAGAGCAGTGGTTAGAACTGAGATGCCAGAGTTGTCAGAACCGTAAAAGTAAAAAGTTAATTTCACAATAAGAGGGGTAAGTACAAAAACATTAGGAATATTGATATTTTTTTTAAAAAACTATATAATAAAAATCTGTAATTACCATAACACGGAAACCAAAACGCATGCGATTACAATATTCCCTTCTTGCATGGAATAAAAATGAACACGTTGTTTAATTGTAAAATATTTGGATGCCCACAACTGAAATATTGCAGTGTTATGCAGTGAAATATATAAACAATTATCAGGTGCCCAAAAATATGCTTTTCAGAACACTGAATAACTAACTTGAAGTGACTCCTTCATTTCCCATTACTGAAAACCCAACATGAATTTCAAAAGGATTTAAATAGTATAAAGTCTTCGAGTAGACACATATTGCCATTCATTTGAAGAATATATACTTCATGTATTTTTATCATATGTTTGAAGAATATATACTTCATGTATACATATATTGCCACATAGTCCAAACGCTTAGGCTGTTTATGTTTTCTTGATCCATCAAAACACTATGAGGTTATCCACATAAATCTATTAATGGATGCAGATATGTACAATAAAAAACATATCTACAAAGTTTTATGGATATGTACAGTTACGCATTCAAACAATGAAACTTATAGATCGCTGGTAAATCTGCGTTGTCTAGCTAATTTCTAGAAAGAGTTGGTAAATCTGTGTTTTCCTATGTAGGTTGTTATTTGGTCAACTACCACATGTTTTCCTTTTTTGTCTAGATTTAATCATGCGTGTTTTGAGCTTTGATAAGTCCATAGAAATTTTGTTGTCGTTGGGATTTTATTAACTATGTTGCACCGGTTTCGAGGATGGGAGATAATAATTATATACATATGCTCTGTTTTGTTCAACATTGTACATATGCTCTTTCGTGAAGATGTAAGAAGTGGACATACTAAGTGGAGATACTAATTGTGAATATGGATAACTAACCCTAAATCTTATTTTCTTTTTATAAAGAGATATAGATTTATTAGTTCATTTCTTCCTCTTCCTAATCTTAGACCAGTCATGTCCTTCATTTATACCTAATATCAAGCTGCAAATAGAGGGATCCACTCAACATGTCTAAGTATACTTATATATATATATTGTTTTTTGTTCAATCCCATACACACAACCCTTCCATGAAGAAGCAAGAAGTGAAGATACTAATTGTGAACATGGATATCCAACCCTATATCTTCTTCTTTGCTTTCTAAAGAGAGATATAAAGATTCATTACCTCATTCCTTCCTCTTCCTAATCTTGGACCAATCCTTTCCTTTATTCATACCTAATATCAACTAGCAAAAAGAGGGATCGACTCAACATGTCTAAGTATCCTTATATATGCTATCTTTTGTTCAATCCTATAAACATGCCCTTCCATGAAGAAGCAAAAAGCGGAGATACTAATTGTGAGCATGGATATCCAACCCTATATCTTCTTTGCTTTCTATAGAGAGAGATAGAGATTCATCAGTTCATTCCTTCCTCTTCCTAATCTTGGACCAGTCCTTTCCTCCATTCATACCTAATATCAACTAGAAAAAAGAGGGATCCACTCAACATGTCTAAGTATCCCACATAGATTGGAAATAGGGAAAAAATGTTGAAGATAATGCTTCTCCAATGGTTTCTTTTAAATTGTAATGGTAATGTACAATTTACCTTTTACCATTACAATTGTACATTACCATTGGAGATGGTGTTGATAATACATATAGAAGGAAATGGGATTGAGTAACTACCTTCGGTGTGCACGTGAGCGAGCTGTATGTGTGCAATGGTAATTGTTCTTTTGAAACATTATTATACTCTAGATATGCATTTGCTTTTTATTTGAGACTTTTGAAAACTTGTAATTTGTTTATCAATGAGTTGTAATATTGGTGTGAAGGAGGAAGATGATGGAAGATTGAAACCCAAAGGTCTAAAAGTGTAGTCCACAACATGATTAATGTTAAATTTAAATTGTGTTACACTTGAATTTCATGCATATCAATTATTCTAAAAATTTTAAAATTTTTATAGTACTTACATAATTGTCTATGCTACTTTAATGTCTTGTATTTCTACATACAATGTAATCATATTCAACCTATCAATCCATATAATTATTGTAATGTGCAACCAAAGTTCCTTGTATACAAAGAAACCCAAACCCCTTGAGACATCTTGACAATGAAGTTGATCTGAATTCTTGCTTGGAAAAAAAACAAGTAAGTTTTAATTGCGTTTTCTTCATATGCTCATGTTTTTCCATTTCCATTTGCAAATTTGCTCCTCCTTGTTTCACATACTTTGAACTTTATGACAAGATTATTTTCATGTATTTTAATAATGCTATTACATTTAGATATAGGGTAAATATGTGTATGATTTTTTTTGGTGCTTTTTTTATAATCATTACTGGAGGGGTCCCTTGTCCTACAAACAAAAAAGGATGTTCAAATCCCCTGAATACATTCCTGGAAATTCATGTTTAAGATGTATTTGTGAAACCATTGTCGCCAATTTTAAGAGATGCTACAACATCAAGTTTAATTTAATTCCGTAATACTTCATGGAATGTTTTCCTTCTCATTATATTCTCAAGGATGGAATTTGGTGTTGATCTCCACCATTGAGGAGATTTGGCTTTGCAATGAAAGAATATTATAATATATGCCTTCCAACAGAGACAATCTGGTATAAACAAAAACACAAATGGTTGTTGTTGTTCTAGATGGTGTTGTTAATAAACAATATCATGACTTTGAAAATATGGAGCAAAGCAAATAGGGAAGAGGTCTGTATTTTGTTAAATAGACATAGGCAACGTATTCGACATTGAACATATTAAATAGGATGGAGAAGAAAATGCACGGACTAGTTACGATAATTTAAAATAATGAATTGGATTCTTAGTATATTTTCTATTGCAGGTAGCACATCTCTCTGCATTCACATTGGGATTTATGTATGGAAGCATGGAACTTTCTTATCTCAAGGTATTATAGTTGTAACCCACTAGTGTAAGGTTTCATATTTACATTTTTCCAAATTTTAAGCAATAGATTATCTTAAGGATTGTTTACCATCAAACAAGGGGTTATTCTAATTAAAGCTACAATATTTTCAAATCCAAATCGACCAAGTTTCTAATGTATGACAAATGAAATATCAAAACCATTGACTTCTAGATACCACACTTATATATCAAATGCATACCCTTTGTGATAGTTTGTTGAGGTATTTAAGAGTTTGTGATATGTTCCATGTTACAATTGAAATCGTAGTGTGTTAATGTTTGTAAGAGTTTGTGATATATTTTTAGTGTGAAATTTGATTCTAGTTAAGGGTGCTAGCTCAATGGAAGACAACTTGCTTTACATGAAGGAGGTTGGTGGTTCAATTCCTGCATGCCCTATCTACATAGATACATGACTAATTAAATGACCAGTTAAAAACAATCAATGACCGAAAGACAAGTAATGACCAAATAAATGACCAAATAACAAAAATTAATGATCAAATAAATGACTTAATATATGACCCTATCATGAAGCAATTTAAACAATTTATGACTAAGCGATAAATGACCAATTTTATCGCCCATTTTAAACTTGTGCTTATACAAGAAAATATAGAAAGAAGTGGAAAAAATTATATCATGTGTTGATAGACTATATGATTCTTAACGCTTAGTCACCTTCATATTCATGATCTAATGCTCCATTCATTTTCTACTAAGTTCTAGAATTGTCAATTTTTAACTTTTGAATTTTCTCCTGATTTAGAATTTTTAGCATAAATTGTTATCTCATGAACAAACAAAAACTCCCTCTAAACAAATTTGTTCTTCTTGACGAGCAAGTAAAATTTAAAGTTCTTAAAATTACTCATTTGCAACATATTACACTTTTACCTCTTTCATGTTTTCCAAAATCATCAATGTGCTATCCAAATAGTGGATTTTGGTCATCTTCTGCATTTTTACACCAAACCCTTTGAAATTGAAATAAAATCCATTTAATTTATTTATTTTCTTGAAAAATGACTACACCATAACAATTTCAATCCCAATAAGATCCTTGACCCTACTATATATATTCTTTTGGAATCAAGATAAACAATAGTCCCCCCAAAAAATTGAATCACAAGATGTATGAGCCTCACCACAGGTTCCGTTGCACCACTCCTTCGGGAGACCTTGCTCAACTTCATTGAGTACGAAGCATGCCTTTTTCGTAGGTTTTTCGGTCACTTGCTCGACATGTTTTTACGTTGAAGGCGTTCTTTCTCCGAGGTCTAGTTTGTAGATATAGTTCCCAACTCATCGTCCAACTGTCGAGCAAAATCTCGCCACACGTCTCTGTAATCATCCCTTTATAAAACACTATTTGTTCTCCAATTGAAATCTAACATGTTCCACCCAATTAAAAAATTACCACGCTTATCCAGTACGGACCGCCTACGTGCCCATTCGTCCATCTGTGGCTCGAATTTATCCCCTGAATATGCACTTTCTTCAGTTGTCTGAAACTTAGACTACGGGCTATGAAACTCAAGAACTGCAGGTTGGCATGCCATAGGACTTTGCAATGGGCATAGAACATCCTATTTCGGAATGGGCATTCAACCATCTCAATGCCTCCTACATCCAAGCCTCCAACATTTTCCTTTACAAGAAGGCCAGACTACCATCACAACCGACCATTGCCCAAATATCTCTGCAGGTAGAAAATACCTGCATTCCTCTAGTGCCAATGCCTCCTTTGTGTTAACAACTCCTTTTTAAGGTTTTGTTATACAGTTGTTTTTACTGATTCTTGTCTATTTTGTTTTTTGGTTATGGAGGAAGACATTTTGGAACCCAAGACTTATTAAGCATCTCATAGCGATAAAAAAACTAGAGATGCAAGCCTCAATATTTTTTCACTGTAATGTACTATTTAATAATATTAATGTTTCTTAGTACATTTTGGACAAAAGACTACCAAATCCTTTTCTAGCTCTTGCTTATTCATGATTTGGAGGGTGTTAAATTGCATGGCCAATGAATGCAAAGTCTGTTTTCATATCCTCGAGAAAATTACCAATTTCTGATTTGATCACCTAGTTGTTTTTGAGGATTGTGTAGTGATGCAGAGCACCTTGACCGACTCTCTCCAATGTTCCGTAACATAATTTCTACACGTCTCTCAATTCCATCCTGCCATTAAGAAATTGTAGGATCTTGTTGTTTCTAAATTTAGGCATTTATTCCTTATGTTTGGGCTTGGCCAAGTGGAGTAGGAGCACTTCAGTGACCTTTTAGGAGGGAATTAGAGCTTTGATTCAGATCTACAAAAGGACCGATCTAGGATGAGAGTTGGGGGATTTTTTTCTTTGGTATTTTTGGGTCATAGTTAATGATTATGAGGGGAACATGGGCTGGGACGCTCAGAGGAGTATTTCAAACACACTCAGAGGAATTGTGCATGGCCAAAGGAACTGTAAATTGAGTGAACACCAATCATGTGGTATGTTTGTCGTTAGTTGTCACGGTTTTAATTGGGTTTGAGTTACCTTATGGATGTAATGTTGCAAGTTGTTTGATTCTAACAGAGAGATCATATATTTTCCCTAGATATTGAAGTTATTTGTTGTAGATTGATGTTTCTTGTTGAGTAATTCTTCTGTTGGAATTAGAGTTAAGAGCTAAGGGCTAAGGGAGTGTCTATGCTTCTGGGTTTTATTTCCAGAGAGGAATTTTCTTATTAGCTGTTATTCCATTTATTCAACTAGAAACTGAGAGTGTGTATCTGCCAATGTAACATGAATCGTGAGTTAAACTTGGAAAATCGCGACTTTGACTTGATAACTAGTTGATCCAGTTTCGTCGAGTCAAACTTGGGTTGACTGCAAGTCAAATTTTCTATTTTTACCCCAATTCACAATTTCAAGCTTAGATTTTTTGAATTGCGTGCACATGAAATTTTTTAAGACCGATATTGACTGTTTTTTGTCAATATTTTGATTGCTAGAGGTGTGTCTGCATGTTGGAGATCTTGGTAATATTAAATTCTCAAAAGTAAAAAGTGATATTCTTTTTATCTTTTATCTTAAATTTTTATCATTATCAATAATTGTTTAAGGATGTTTGAGAGTTCCAACCTTATTGGAGTTTAAATGCAAAAAATAGAAATTTAGATCCCTTTCAGAATTCAAGAGACTTAACAGTTTTCAAAATTTAAAGATTGAAAAGTTTTCACTGGATTCTATCATGTATGGGGGTAAGGGATTCGCATTTAAGGAAGCACATCAACCTCTCTATGTACTTGATTTTGGTGGTGTTGATTGTTGAACTCCTCTGTCATGACCTTCATAAAAAGGTACCCTTTAATGAAGCATAATCATTTTTTTTACTAGGTGAATGCCAACTGGATTTAGGTATAGTCATCAAAGCATGCATCCAAGTAAAGTCTTGTTTTTATATTGGATTTAAAATATATAGCATTCTAATTAATAACTAATACATATTTGAACTAAAATTTCGAACTTTGAAAAAATACATGGTATACAAAAAAATTAACATGGAAATGACAATTTTAATAGTTTTCTTCATTCAAGTTGTTATAACAAAAAAATTACACCACCTAAAAAAAATTAGACATTTTAGACATAAATGAAAAAAAACACATTTAAAAATAAAAAAGGTTAGATACTTTATGACGGGGAAGATTCAATATTTCAAAAAAATACCTTGAAAATAATAGGTTTCTACTAGTAGTACCAATTTTGGAAATTTAGGTCAAACAACTACTAAATAACTTGTGCGGGTTCTATAGTATATGGTGTTAATGATGGTTTAAATAAAAGCTTAATTTAAAGAATGATTTATTATATAGATTTTAAATACTAAAGAGTATCTGTAACACCTCGGTTTTGACCTAGTTTACATTAAAAATGTATGATGTAAATATTATAATTAATCATGGTGTGGAGCTAAGGGCAAAAGCCCCACCATCGATTTAACGTTTTATGTTTCGACGATTAATATCGTTGTCGATGGTATTTCGTGCTAGCTGGCACATTATAATTTTGGCATCATGTAAATAGGCAATTTAATTAAAAAATCACAACCAGCTATGCCAATGCAACAAATAATGAGATGGTGGGGAGATTTCCTAAGGATAATGGGGGGGGGGATATTTAACCTTTGGGCCCAATGGGGAAAAGCCAAATGTTAAAGGGAGAACCCATCAAACTGTAAACTACCTTTCTTGTCTCATTCACCAATCATTTATCACTGCCAGAAATTGGATGCAGTAGTTATTGCATGGCAATGGGAAGAGTATGGGAAAAGAAATTCGCATTTGGGGAAAAATGTTTTTGACTTTTGGGGCAAGTTAACACCCAAAATGCATGCCCATTTGGTCATACACCCTCGTTCTTCATCTCCTCACACAGTGGAAGCTTGGGAGTTGTTTTACCTTCACTTTTTTCCTGTGTGTGTTCTCTTTCACGATTTTGGAGCTCCTCGGCACTTCACTCGCATTTTTGGAGTTTCCGTGCGTTCCACATCCACATTTTTATAGTTTCCTTCATTATCCCCATGTATGAGAAGTCAGATTTGCAAAGCTCAGTGCCTAGGATCTTGGCTTGACGTTTTTGTTGTTGTTTCCCAGGCTGGGAATTCGTTTTTGTAATGCCCAACGAATTGGAGGAGAGACCACGTTCTCTTGGGTGTTGTTGAGCCTATTTCTGGCCATGTTAGGGCCAAAACGTCCCTGGGATACGAATTGTTGTTAGGGGGTTGTTTTCACCCACCTTGGCAATTCATTTTGTTGCCAAACTGTTTTCCTCAACCTAGAAATTATGTATATTGTTGTGTATGCATTTGTGATTTGGTTTTTAGTGAAATGGGAGTGGATGGGGCCTGACCATCTTGATAAACCTAGTATGTGAAGGAACCTCACAGACAGATCTAGGGGACTGGTTTTCTTCTTTGCACACCCTGAATAGCACTAGAAGGGAAGGCATAGCCTGAGGGACTGTGTAGCAGAGAAGGGGATGCTTCCTTGTGTTGGGTGGGTAGATATTTAGAAGCCAGGATAGATTTGATGCAGGTGTCCATAGATCTGTTGAGGATCTCACTAGCTTAGCAGTTAGCCTATCCATCTCATTTGCAGCCTGATAAACCCAACTGTGTTGGCTTGGCTAGATTTTGTGGTATCCTTGGCTATGTGTGAGCTTGCTAGTGTTCCTTATTCCTTGTGGGATTAATTCCCAGCTCAGGGGTGGCAGTGTTGCTGAGAGATTGAGGAGCACACTGGCCTATGGTTGGGTGGCACGTTGCAGCGACAAAGTTGGTTGCATGATGAGCTTCACTCATAAGATAAGTATCTCTGTGTTAATCTCTGCATTGCATTTGTTTAATGAAAATGATGAACATGTGTATGCTTCCGTTGTATATTAAATATTTATGCATTTGTGCATGTATGAGTTCAATGCATTTCATTTTATCATGTGTATGTTCATGGGATTTAAATATCCCTGGTTAGATAGCAGTAACGTCGCGTCCTCTCCATCCGGTAGAGGGGTGTGGACATGACAGTACCACACCAAAATAAAATATATGTTTTATTGGTATTGGACAATTATTCATATTTTACTAGATTTTGCAAAAAAAAATTAACTTAACACCACTACTCTTTGAGGGAGTAGCTTTAGACTTCAAATTTTAGAGACCAAATTTTGTAAACAAAACTTTTAAGTGAGTGTCTCACTCAATAGTTTAGTACTTTGAATGTTTGTTGGCTTTGAGGAACATGGCATGCCCCTTCTCTTCTCCCACTACTATCTTGGTCATCATCTGGGTCCCTCTCATCTAAGTACTTAACATTACAATTCCTAGATTTGTCTAATCTTGATTTGAGAGGGTGTGAATCATTGTCTTACTTTTTGTGAGGTTTTTAGTGTCGACGATGGTTGTCCAATGGTCAATACCCTTATTCTTATTAGTTTTTAGATCCTCTCAAATGTGAACTTACATAGCATGTCATTGCACATTTTCTCCCTTATTGGTTGTCGTGGAGTGACTAACCTTCAACTAGCATTCCCAAACTTGTTGAAAGTCTGTCTAGATGGCTTTGATCACCTAGAGAGAGAATCTTGTTCCCGTTTTAGTATTTTCTCACATAACCCATGAATATGACCTCATTTGATCAAAATTGAGATTATAGCTCCTCAACTAACAACATTAGAGCTAAAAGGATATGTTTTTATGTCTCAGATAGATATTGATTGTCCATACCTTGCCCATTTGAGTTTGAAGGGATGTGTTATTACGTGTTAATATGCATGCCCTTATTGAAGATTTGAGTTTGGAAATTTTTACAATGATTAAAAACACATGGCAAACAAAATAATTATATTTTGAGTGATGGTCATATTAGTGGGTAGGAGAAAATGTGAGCCGTAGACTTCAATATTGGAAAATCTAGATTCATCAAAAATCTTATTCTAGTGTTTTTGGTATTAGTCTTTTTAATGATGTTACCATGTAGTATTTAGAAAGTAGTGTACTGTATCAAAAGTGTTTAAATTTAATGTTTATTACAAAGTAGTGTTGAGAACAACATTATCTTCAATTCACATAAATTACTATACCATGTGAAGTGTGACCTTGTTGAAATTTAACATTGATATTTGTTTCTCTACCATCAGTGAGGGTGATATATCATCTCAATATAAATATAAAAAATGTTAACTTATATTCATTTAATTAGGTTTGGTTCCTTTATGTGCGTTCTATCTCCTTTGAATTAAGTAATCAAAACATTCTTGCCTAACTGATCCCCCTCTATAATAAAAAAATGCATTTTAACACATAACCTTTTTAAGTGTAACATTAAGAAACATTGTTACCAACATAGATCAACATAAATTCTTAAAAGACCATCAATATTTAATGCCAAATTATTGTAAAATAATTTACTTTGGTGCTACTTTTTTCAAAATAAAATATTTCTCCTCTCACAATTGTAAAAGCACTTCTAGGTTGTTTTTTTGTTTATCGAGATATTCTTTTTCATAGAGAAGTATTTTCTTTAGGTTTATTTGAAATTTGAACACCTATTCTAGAAGAAAATATTGCTCTTCACTTTGATTTTTATATGTATTCAATTTTTCTTTCCATGTTTCATTACAGTTTAATTTTATATGTATTCAATTTTTCTTTGGACATTTTATTGGAGCTTATGAATCAATTTTTATATATATTCAATTTTTCCTTCGACATTTTATTGCACCTTATGGAGCCATTGCTACACTTAATAGTAATATCCGCTCATAACAAAGGTGGACAGGCCCAGAGTCTTTCAATGATTACAAACCTATTGCACTCTGCAATCTCTTTTACAAGTTGATTATGAAGATCATTGCACTTCGCCTGAAAGCTGCTATCGACTAGCATATCTCCGCAGAACAGCTTGGTTTTTTACCAGACAGACAAATACTGGACGCGGTTGGTATCGTTCAAGAATTTATGCACTCTGTAAAATAAAAAAACTCTTCCGCCATTTTGTTGAAACTAGATCTTGAGAAAGCTTACGATAAAGTTAATTGGAACATGCTACGCCTCACGTTGCTACAGGTGGGTCTTCCATGTGCCTTGGTGAAATGGATTATGGCATGCATAACCTTTGCAAATTATGTTGTTCTGATCAACGGGTCACCTTCTCAATCCTTCGGGGGCTCCAAGGGTATTCGTCAGGGCTGCCCTTTATCGCCATATTTATTTCTGTTAATTATTGAAGGTCTTTGTCTTCTTATTGGTGAAGCCAAATCATCGTAGAAAATTAAAGGCATTAAGTTATATGGTTCATTATTCCTTACCCATATCCTCTTTGTCGATGACGTTTTAATTTTTGGGGATGGTTGCTTGCTGGAATGGCTTCATTATAAGTCCCTGATTAATTTGTTCTGTGAGGCATCAAGAATGTCCATCAGTTCTTGAAAGTCGATTTTTGGATCCCTCAATGTCTCTCCTGCTATTATTGAAAATATCTCTGAGCATTTTACTTACTCCTGGAAGCCTTTGGACGATGTAATGTCTTACCTTGGATTTCATCTTAAGCCGAATTGCTACCGCATTGTGGATTGGCTCTGGCTCTTGAATAAATTTCAGAGTAGGATCAATCGTTCGGTTCCTAGATGGCTCTCATTGGGTGGAAGGGTTACTCTTTCCTTTCCAGTTCGACAATTGATCTCGGTCTACTGGTTCTCCCTTTTCATCATTCTTGGCAAGATTGTACAAGATATGCGACGTTCCCTCTTCCATTTTCTTACTAGTTGGCGATCTTTGTCCTGCCCTTCAGACGCGAGGACATATTGGACCTGGAGTTTGTTTTTTGTGCCGCAAAGTTGGTGAAACCGTGGATCATATTTTTGGCTGTTGTTCCTTTTTCCAAAGCACTGGAATGGGTTTGTGTCGTATTATTAATAGTTCTTGGTGTTGGGACTCCTCTCATTTAGCTGAGAACTTAGAAGTTTGGAAAGAAAGGACCGATCTGTTGTTGGAAATTCCTGTTCTTTTGTTGTGGGAGATGTGGAAGGCTCGAAACTCCTTTTGTTTCCAGAATGTGCCTCTCTCTCAAATTTCCATCATCAATGGAGTTATTTCTTCCCCTCATTTAACTGCCTTATGGGGGAAATCCATCGTGTCAAGACCTCTTAGGACACCCCCAGACACAAGGATGGAGATGGTTGGTTATTTTGATGGTCCGACCAAGGAGGGCAGATGTGGCGCTAGGATGGTTCTCCAAGTGAATGATCACTTATCTTACAGGCTTCTTATGGATGCTGGTAGTGGCACCAATACTAAATCTGAATTGTTGGCTTTGTGGGGACTCCTTCTTTTTGCATTACATAAAAATTTTCATGAGCTTCATGTTAGGGGAGACTCCTTGGTAATTATTGATCAGGCCTTGGGAAAACATTCCATTCATTCCCTGGAGCTTGAACATTGGATTTTGCGAGTTAAAGACCTCATAGGACATTTCAGAACTGTGGCATTTCAGCATGTGTTCAGAATTCAACTCTTTGGTAGATGCCATTGTCCAAAAAGGCTATTGGTATGGGACCAGGAAGGATCTTTTGGGAAGAACAAGTGGAAGGAAATATGACAGACTTGGGTTCTATTATCCTCAGCTGATATGTTTTTTACTTTTATGGTTATACTTGCTACTTATGATATTTTGATACTCTGTTCTGTCATATTAAGCACACTGTTAGTGTCTATGTTATTATGTCCATGATGATGGATTGTTTCAGACATTATGTCTTTTACTGAACTCAGATACTATGTATTTTTGTGGTGTCGATTCTTATGACAATTTTATAAAAGATAAAACTGTTTTTTTCGATGTGAAAAAAAAATATCCTCTGACATACTCTTTCTCGAAATCCTCTCAGTTATCCTCTTTCTTGAATCTAGAATAATGTTGATGATAGTGTTAATAATAAATTGAATTGAGAAGCTTGACATATTTTAATATCCTCTTTCTCGCATCTAGGATAGTGTTGATGATATTGTTAATATTAAATGGAATTGAGAAGCAAATATATTTTATGTTTTGGCTTTCTCCATCCATGTTTACTGTGTTTATTTTTCCCAATTATATCATATAGAATTTGCTTATCATATCCATTATCATACTAAATTATATTGAAAAGTTAATGACTAAAAGAGGAGTTTTTTATTTGGAAATATAATCAACCTATTAAAATTATATTATTTTTTAAAATTATAAAAAAAAATTCTAAATAATTATTTTGTAACAAATAATTAAAATTAAAATTAATATAACATTATATAAAATTCTATCCCACAAATAAGTCTAATTTATAAAATAATAAAACTTATTATTTATTATATAAAAACAAATTAATATAACATTATACTTAAATTATGAAATTCTATATCACAAGTCTAATTTATAAAATATTAAAACTTATTATTTATCATATAAAAACACTAAAATATATTTTAATTATACCAAGAAATATTAAATTAATAAAACTTAATATTTATTACGATGGATATATTATAATGACTAAGATGATGGTGATTAAATTTCGGTCAGACCACTTTGATTTAAAAATTTTAAATATTAATATTTTCACACAAAATGCTACAGTATATTTGCATTGCATTGGCTCTAGCAGCATCATCAAACTTGTATTTTGTTAATTTAATAAATATTGTTTTCAAAAAAATCTAATACGCAATCAAGTTTACGACAATAGTCAAAATTAAGATGTTCGAACTTCATAAAGATGATGAATTTCCACTAATAAAGCCGACGTTATATCGATTTATTTACAGGTAGAACTTGGATCATGAATTCATGCTATTTCAATATGCAGATAGAGCTGATTTGAGGCATGAATATATATATATATATATATGTGTGTGTGTTTTTTTTTTGTGTCTGGTTTTGTTTAATTTTACACAAAATATGTTAAATGAGAATCATACATCTTGATCTCATCTATGATCTACCCTGTTTTGTATTTACTATTTACTATTACTAGTTGCCATTGGCATTTCGACATCTATGTAATACATCTTGATTTTGATGACTTAATGAGAAATATGGTTTCGACATCTTGAGCTATCATCTTTGTGTCTCATTGTGATTTGTGAATGACAGAATGTGTAATGTGTATTGATTCTAATTAGTAATTTGATTTCTATTCAATATTTGTAAATGTTAAAGTTTCTAAAACAAATTGGATCTTTGTCTATATTTTTAATAAATATAATTTAATATATATATATATATATATATAATGTGTCCTCCGTGTCCTAATTTCGGGGGTCATCGTGTATGTGTCGGACACTTGTATTTTCGTGTCCTTTGTGTCCCGTGTCCTCGTGTCAGGTGACTTAGCTCATGAGTCATGATGATGATCCTAAGAGCCAATGCAATGCAAATATACTGCTAGAGCCAATGCAATGCAAATATACTGTAGCCAATGCAGCATCATCATTCCCACCATTATCCAAACTTGCTTGAGTACTGGTCTCTCCTCAGTGACCTTTGCAAGCACTCTCATGAATATGAAATCAATGTCCTTAAGGAAATCCACCCTATGTCCTTTTCCTCGGACATGGAAGAGCCTCTTGATCTATCCTAGCACCACTTTCGTGACAATGGAGAGATCCTTGAAACCACCACCAGTTTAACCCCATTTGATTTAGTCCACTGTGTGGAGTCAATTCTTCGCATTGAATTCCAGATTATGTCGCTTTGCCTTGTCGTCGAACTTATACCTCATACTTGACCGTTAGAAAAATGCCTACTTATGCTTGAGCAAACTGCTGAGGATCGTCATGCTTCTCTCCAAATGATTGAAGCGGCTAAGACTTGATCGAAGCCACATTATGACTCCCACGTCCACCCATGCACCTTTAGTGAGGGGCACCTTATCCTCATCTATGACCAAGCCCATGATAAGATTGGAAAAGGGAAGTTTGATTCCATGTGGTATGGACCTTATGTCATCCATCGATGTCTCGGAAAGGGATCATACCTCCTCACCAACTCTGACAGTCACCTCTTGAAGAATCATCGCAATGGGCTCAGCCTCAAGAGGTTTTATTCCTAATTCAATTACTTTGCATACCCTTGTATCATATTTTTTCTTTCTTGTTTTGCATTGTTTATACAACAAGTCTCACATTTTGTTTCATTGGTTTCTCTAGATGGATCCTACCTTACCCTGTTATGTTGGTTTCGCTGATGGTGCCAGCAGATGGTCCCCTAATGTCGCCTTGACTACATGGGTCATTTATTCCTCGTCACATGAGCTGATCCAAATCGACAGAATGTGTGTTGATATTTCTACCAACAACCAGGTTTAGTACGACAATGTTGCTAGTCTCCTGACCACCACCATTCACTTGGGTATTTTTTCACCTTGATGTCTTCTTAGACTCCTAGTTTCCTGTCTCCCAATTGAATAACTGATAACAGGTACATGATTTTTGCCTCATTAGAAATTTCACGTGCACTAGACATGTGATTATACATTTTGAATCCATTTCATTCATGTATGTTCCCAAAAGTATCAATAGTGTAGCAGAGAAAATGGCTAATGATGTTCTAGAATGGCACATCAATCATCGCATATAGGAAATAATCTACATCGTGCATCATCATATAGTACTTCATACATATGTTAGATGCATCATATAGGAATAATCATAAAAAGAGTCTCATAAAAACCCATAAAAAAACAAAAAGGTGCATCCACGTGTATATATATCGTAATCAATTTTGGCCTCTCCTAGTCAATACAAAAATAGAAGCACCACAGGATTTATCGTCATATATACCATACAAAAATCCCCATGCTCAAATGCATTGGGGTGAACATTACAAGATGCTAGTCTGAGTCATCCTCCTCTAATTTTGTGTCCTCCTTAATGTCTCCTACCTCATCGGAGCTCTCCTCCTCCATGGGAATGTCACCTTTTGTCGTCTCTCTGACATAATCAGTAGCAACCGTGATCCTCCTCATTAGAGAGATCCACTCTAGAGGATATCTATAGCATGATCGTCTAGGTACTACCACCCATCGCTGATGACCCCCTCTAATAGTCACTCCACGTCCAGCCACAGTGAGTCCAATTTAGCACTTTGTCACATCCTCTTCCCATGAGCGAGTGGACCTATCCCCTCCACCCTACCCTTGCACCGTTGGTACCGTGTTGAAGGGTGCGGTCCCATGTCTACACATGCACACAATATGTCAACAATATCTATCACATGTATGATCTAGCTACCACTATTCTAGTAAAGTATATACGATTGAAACCACAAAGATTCATGTATACGTACCATCAGGTCCCCAGACCTATCCTGTAGGTCGAGGCATCTCCACATCTCCCTGGTAGTCCATCCCTGCGTATGGATAGTCCTTTATGAGGATAGAAAGTTGTCGCCGCTATGCAAAATGATGGTGAAGAAATGACCTATCAATTCACCTCCCTCCATGATCATCATCTTGCATCATTTCCTCATATGAGGCTCACGATGTCCCTCATCGCACACCACCAGATGCGGTCACAATGTCAGTATTCACTCAAAGAAGAATGAGCACAAAAAGGAGGGAAAACAGAAATCCCAATCCAGCAAGCTATCCTGGCTCATCCCACATTGAAATGTTGTCAAGTACATCTAGGCCCACCCATAGTAGGTTCCCCTCAGCACACTCTCGACCATTAGTAGTTGGATTCCTGAGATCTTGTGTGGACCTTTCGATCCCAATATTTGCAGCACCATCGCTGTCACTACCCAAGTCTCTAGACTCTTGATGTCGCATACCAATATGTATGATGCATGCACATAAACCCAGGAATAGAAATGTCTGACACACAAGTCATCCATCAACACTCCCCTCAGGAGCTTCAGTGAGATATCACCAATCACGCCCAACTGTGCGAGACTAGTCAGAAAGTACACATTTTGGAGGGTGGTCTACAGTCTCTCACCTTGTATGATGAAATACTCTGATTCTCTATCCCAAAATCTCACCAACTTGTTAAGTAGTAGCTTTTTTGGATGCATCAGGGGGATCTGGAATAAATTCAGTAGCCCACACTGAGTAGGCGTATCCCGCACTACTCCATCCTCCTCTACCGCATCTTTGACGTTCCCTATCTCTTGCTCTTGCCATCCAACTTGAGGCATCCTGCACATCCCAAAAGTCCATATTAGACCCAATTATAGAAAATTTTCCAATCTATATTAGGTCGCTCCTATTGGGCCTTTTTACGCGACCCAGGTCGCATGTAAATGCTTGACTTGTGTGACCTAGGCCGCGCCTTTCTCTTTAGGAGGTGTGACCTAGGTCATGCCTGTCTCCTCGACAGATGTGAGCAGTTTGCACATGTCTCGTCGACAAGTGTGAACGTCACTTGTCTCCTCAACAAGTGCAAGTAGTTTGCGCCTATCTGCCTGACAGGTGCGACCTAGGTCACACCTTTTCCATCGAAAAGTGATACCCGACCTCATGAACCCCTGAGTCTCAACCAAGGCCTTCAAAATGAGAATAAAACCCAAACCAAACCACTGAAATTGGCGGGATAGGTGATATCTCTTACATGCAACTCACATATCTAAAAATTGTCGGTCCAATCATAAGAAATCAAAAGCTTTTCTCTGGGACCCTCCACTCCAAAGAAACATTGCACAGTGAAATTGACATGTGCCATGTTGTCCCCCTATTTATATGCATTCATATGGTCTTTTTTTTTGTGTGCACCACAGAGTCATCCGATGTCTATTTTTCATGTCGTTCACACCGTCGGGTTCAATTTTCCTCCCTATGTCTACTTACGAGACCCACGTCTCGTGCTCTCCCTATGATTTTTCTGGGCCATTTCCTGGAGTTTCCTTGATTTTTGTTTCACCATGCAAATCACACCCTAAGTTTATTGGCATGTTCACGAGACCTTCGCTCCATCCATACTACAAACTTGGCCTTATTTTACTACCATTCATCGTCCCATATGGAGGCTGTACCAGCGTTCCATTGTTATTTTTTGTCCTTATTAGCCATGTTAACAACAACACCCCTTTTCGTACATCGATAAATTCCTCCTTGCTTGACTGTCCATTTTAGATTTTCTGTTAAGCTATTTTTCGACTCCTAAAAGAATGAAAAGAATGTCGAGCACGCTTGCTTCCTTTCATGCTCATTAAAGTATTCGAAAGGGCATCTATGTGGCCTCGTTTATCTCCTTTTTCTGAATACATTGACTATTTAAAGAAAAGGACCTCCCTTACACCTTCCACCTAGGAACGTTTCCCTTTATATCCTTTTATTCTTTGTCAGACATTGGGACCATATTCTACAAAAAATCTCATTTATGGGTTGTATTTAAGCTATTTTCCAGCCCTCTCATAAAGAAAAGATCACTGAGCAAACTTGGTTTCATTCATGCTCGTAAAATTATGTGAATGAATGTCCAATTAGTATAGGTTTAACCTTTTTTGGCCTAGTTGAACTACCTATGGAAAATAATTCTCTCTGCCCCTTTCGATTGGGAGAGCTCTCCTTTGTACACTTTTATCTTTCTTTCAAACTTAGGAGACTATTCTGCGAAAAAGAGACCCCACTAGAGTCTTCTTCCTATTTTCAGACTCTCTAAAAATGAAAACACCATCGAGCATTTACTGTCTTTAGGTTCGACAAAAATCCACGAGATATTATCATATTGAGCATACTTCCATCCCTTCTTCGTGTTCCTTAAACTATGAAGAAGTCCCCAATGGTTCCTTTAGGTTCCTGCACATATTACATATGGTCTCACATTATGGTAACATTCCCCCATTAGGTCTCCTTTTCTCATAGTAGTCTCTGATGAGTCTCCCTTGGATCCCCTGGATATCACTTGTCCAGTTACTTCCCCAAGTATCTCCTATTGTGGTCATTTCCTCAGTTTCATAGCTATGATCCCATCCCCATGAGTCAGTGTCATTTGCTGCTAGGTCAGCCATGTCGTCATACTATGAAAAAAGGAAATTTGAGTGCCTCATACTCCCTTTCCCCTGTTCCCCATTCAGTGCCTCAATCCCAGTATTGTTTCATATCTTTGGTTGTCTACCTCGCACTTCTATCAAGGAAACCTCATTTCCTTGGTAGTTGCAGGTCTCCCTCTATCGGCGTCAACACATCTATTCCATAGGATAGACCCAGAGGTCCCTGTATCTTAGTTTAATCCACCTCATTGATGAGTTCCTTGGACCAGTTGAAAGGAGTCCTTAGTGCCTTTTGGGTTGGCTGTGTCTCACATGCTCGACTTCAAGTCCACTATCACACCGTTGAGATTCATACAAGGTATTGGTTCATTCATTATTTGGTTGAATACCCTAGTTTTTAGTTGAATTTAGCACATTGGTGAGTTTATTTTGAGGACCCATACAGTTTCATATCCCTTGTGATTTTTGGGATGCATTGGCGACAATGTTTGGAAGCCCCTTAGTTCCATGCTTTCTTGTATCGATGGTACTTGATGTTGTTTATTGTACCTCAGAGATATTGACTCTCAGTAATTGAGTCCATCTAATTGTGTACACCTCCAAATTTAGCATAGCATTAGTTTTTATGATATTACACTCTATGAGAATTCCATTGTTCCTATGTACCAGTTCTTCAAATCAGTATTTGTATTCAACCTCCCATTGAGGCCACCATTATGTACTACCAGTTGTATATATGTATTGATCGGCTCCCATTATTTGTGCCTTTATCCCCATTTGTATATTGAGACATTGATTTGCTTCCAAGTAACAAGATCAAGGCAATAGGAATCTCAGAAATCATCCACTCCGATGTATGTGGTCCTATGTCATCAAGCTCACTAAGCGGGAATGTATATTATGTTTCTTTCATTGATGATTTTTCTAGGAAGACATGGATTTACTTCATGAAGAACAAAGATGAAGTATTCAACAAGTTCAAGGAATTCAAAGCCTTGATCGAGAACCACATTGAAAAGAAGATCAAGACCTTTCGATCAGATAATGGCGGAGAATTCACATCGAATGAATTCAAAGAGTTATGCAAAGACTCATGGATTAAGGAGGGAGTTCTCCACTCCTTATAATCCACAACAGAATGGGATTGCAGAATGGAAGAATAGAACTATCATGGAAGTTGCAAGATCTATGCTTCATGATCAAGATATTCCCATGCATACATGGGAAGAAGCTGCCAGAACAACGGTGTATGTACAGAACTGTACTCCACAAAGAGTACTCGAGAACAAGACTCCTGAAGAAGTATTCTCTGGTAAGAAACCAGATGTCAGCCATCTTAGAATATTCGACTGTCCTGTGTACATACACATTCCAAAAGAGAAGAGAACAAAATTAGATCCTTCAAGAAAGAAGGGTATATTTGTGGGATACTCTGAAAGCTTGAAGGCTTACAGAATATATTTCCCAGGATACAAGAAGATTGACATTAGCAGGGATGTGACATTTGATGAAGGCACAACTTACAACAAATCCAGAAAGAGACCAGGTGAAGAACCTGAAGAAGCAGAAGCACCCAGAATTCATGATACAACCATGAACGAAGAAACTCAAGAAGAAGATCAAGAATTTGAAGAACCACAAAGACTTGTAGATCCAGCTCAGGAGAAGAATCCTCACAAGGGGAAACTTGCTTGGGTACGAGAAATTATCCAAGGTGTGGAAAGATATGGGGCTCCAAAAGAGAATCATAGAGAAAGAAAGAGGACCATATCCTGCTCTGGGTATGTAGCATTACTATGTGATTTCATCGATAAAGAACCTTCCAATTATGAAGAAGCGACAGAACAGAAAGAATGGAAGGATGCTATGATCAAAGAATATCAATTGATCATGAAGAATGATGTTTGGGATGTTCTCCGAAGACCAGAAGGGAAGTCGATTGTAACTTCCAAATGGATCTACAAGATCAAACATGTTGCAGATGGTAGCATAGAAAAATACAAGGCAAGATTCATGGCTTGTGGCTTCTCACAGAAAGAGGGAATAGATTATGAAGAAACCTTTGCACCTGTAGCCAGATACACTTCCATCAGAACAGTACATGCTCTGGCTGCAGTAATGAAATGGAAGGTACACCAAATGGATGCCAAGACTGCTTTCTTGAATGGTGTAGTAGAAGAGGAAGTGTATGTAGAGCAGCCACTCGTTTTTGAGACACATGACAGAGAGTCTCATGTGTGTAGATTGAAGAAATCCCTACGGTTTGAAACAGGCACCCAAGACTTTGTACGACAGAATTGACAGCTTTCTATCCAGTTTGGGCTTTACTAAGAGTAAATCAGATTCCAACAGGTTGAAGATGGAAACCCAGTGATGTTTCTACTATATGTAGATGATCTGTTTGTAATAGGTATGGATGGGTTGATTGCTGATACAAAGAGAAAGCTTGCTGCTGAGTTCGAGATGAAAGACTTAGGAATGATGCACTATTTTCTAGGTATGGAGGTGTGGTAGAATGTGGATGGAATTTCCCTGGGACAAGGGAAATATACAGTAGAGAGCCTGAAAAGGTTCAGGATGATGGACTGCAAGGCTATGGCCACACCTATGGCATTGAACCTAAAGCTATTGAACGATTCTTCATTAGAGACAGTTGATGCTATGATGTATTGTCAAATGATTAGGTCCTTGATGTACCTAATGAACACGAGACCAGATATTTGCTTTGTTGTGAACACCTTGAGCCAGTTCCTAACAAATCTGAGACATGTTCACTTGATTACTGCAAAGCATATTCTGAGGTACCTGAGGGGTACAGTTGATTATGGGATCAAGTATGAGTCGAATTAGAAGATTAACCTAGAGGGTTATGTTGATTCAGATTGGGCAGGCAGTGCCATCGATAGGAAGAACACTTCGGGGTGTTGCTTCAGTATGGGATCAGGTGTGATCTCTTGGTTTAGCAGGAAGCAATCCTATGTGGCACTAAGTACAACTGAAGCAGAGTATGTCGCAGCTTATTCAGATAGTTGTGAGGTAGTATGGATGTAGAAGCTACTGTCTAATTTATTTGATCTCCAGTTGGATGCTACTTGTATATATTGCGACAACCAGAGTCGTGTGAAGTTGTCAGAGAACCCGGTGTTCCATGACAAGTCGAAGCATATCGAGATCAAGTATCACTATATCAGGGATATGGTGCAGAGGGGAGTAGTGAAGCTCCAGTATGTTGCGACAAATGAACATATAGTTGATGTGTTGACAAAACCATTAGCTAGGGTGAAGTTTGAGTACTTCAGGGAGAAGCTTGGTGTTCTCCAGATCGAGGTTCCCTACAAAGGGAAGTGATGAGTCCGTGAGCCATTCTGACATGGTTAGAGGATTGTTTTCTTCCATGGTTAGATGTAAGGGCTAAGCCATTCTATCATGGTGAGAGGATTGGTTCCTTCCATGTCATATATGAGTGCTGAGCCATTCTGATATGACTGTAGGATTGGTTCCTACATGATCAGATATAAGGGCTATTGTCATTCTTTGAATGGAGCCGCCTAGTGAGGTACCAGGATAACTCAGTATGGGATTGAGGGCTGTTCTAATATGACTGTGAGATGTGTTCTCACATGATAAGATATGAGTGCATGGCCATTCTGATGTGATAGAGGGATGTGTTCCCACTTTATCATATGTAAGGGCTGAGCCATTCTTTCATGGTTAAAGGTTTAGGTTCCTCCCATGTCAGATGTGAGTGCTGGCCATTCTAACTTGGTGTCAAATATAAGGGCTACCACCATTCTTGGAATGGAGCTACCTGGTGAGGTACCAGGAACCCTTAGTCTGGGACTGAGAGCCATTCTGATGTGACTGAGGGATGTGTTCCCACATGATCAGATGTAAGTGCAAATCCTTTCCACAGATTATAGTAGGTGTGTCCTATCATGCTGGTGGATGTGAGTGCTGGCCTTTCCACAAATGATAGTAGGTGTGTCCTATCATGCTGGTGGATGTGAGTGCTGGCCTTTCCACAGATGATAGTTGATGTGTCCTATCATGCTGGTGGATGTGAGTGCTATGCCTTTTTGATGAGTAGGTCAGATCTGAGTGCTGCCTTTGTGACGAGTAGGTCAAATGTGAGTGTTGTGCCTTTCTAACAAGTAGTTCAAATGTAAGTACTGCGCCTTTTCACAGATGATAGTAGTTGTGTCCTATCATGCTGGTGAATGTGAGTGTTAGGCCTTTCTGATGTGTTTATAGGATTGGCTCCTATATGATCAGATGTGAGTGCTGGGTGGGCCATTCTAACTTGGTGTCAGATATAAGTGCTGAAGAAGACCTACATGGAGGCTAGGCCTACAACCAGCATTGAAAAGGGCTAGCTCTGTAGAAATTCCTGTGATGAGAAGAATCATGAGATAGCACCCGTGATGATCCAGCAATGATGATCCAGATCGAGTGATGATCCAGATCCAGTGATGATGTCCAGTGATGATCTAGATTAAATGATGATCCAGATGCAGTGATGATGATCCAGATCGAGTGATGATCTAGATCCAAATATGAAGATGACTTGAAGACGAAGATGACTTGAAGATGCAGATGACGAGATGATCCAGAGAAGAAGACCAATGATGAAAATTGTGTCGAGAGAATACCTTCCTAGTTAAGAGGGAGTGTTGATGTAATTGTAACTTTGTAATGTATTCACTTGTATTTCTTATCTATTATAACCCGATGTTTATTCCAGGATGTGCTTCTGTCATGTCATGCCCCGATGTTCTTATCGAGAGGATCTATAATGTAAACAAGTGATGTCAAGTCGTTGTGGGTAACCCTCCTATTGTCTAAGGGTTAAAGTCCCTGCAGTTCCGGGGTACTAGGGTTATTAGACTCTCCTAGATTGGTCGGCCCTAGTAGGGTTTTAGTCATGTTGAGAATTAGTATAAATAGAGAGTTGGCCTCTCTATTTAACACACACTCATCCACACTCAGTTGTAGCGCATAGCTGAGGAAGATAAAGACACTGGGGAAAGGAAGAAAGAGGTTACTGCTGTCGGGAGATCATCTTACTGTTTTGGGGTTTTACTTTTGGTGTTGATTCTATCTCTGAGGAAGTTGTGGGGTTTTCTCCATTTATGGTTTCCCCAAGGAAAAACACTGTGTTCATTGTCTCTTGTGTTTGATTGTTGTGCTTGTTGTTCTCTCAGTTAAAGATCTTAATGTTATGCTAGCTTAATGTTAAAAATCTAACAGTAAGTAGACTTAATAAATGCATTGGGAAATACAAAGGTAAACTACCTTTGAAATGTTTTAACTATGACAGGATTGCACATTTTTCCCATATGTGTCCTTACCCAAAACAAGAAGTGAGTGACCATGAAGAATCATGCTGTCATAATGGCAGAAAGAAGTATAAAGAGAAAAAGAAGAACTTCTACTCCAAGGAAGAAAGTGAAGATGAGGAAATGAGTGAAGATAATGAAATCATGTTTTTAGGAACAACAAACTCTGATAAGGATTCAAAAGTGGACATATAGGTTGAATACATGGTTGTCGTAGATGAAATTGAAAGATGCAGGAAAAAAAACAAAGTTTTGAAGGAGAAACTGTCTAAATACCAAGAAGAGACAAATAAGATTATTATTGATTTAAGAAACCAACTTCAAGAGGCCAAGAAGACTGAGGAAGATCTAGTAGCTCGTATTAAGAAGAGAATTCAAGATTCTAAGAAACTTAAGAAAGAAATTGCTCAACTTAGAGAAGGAGTTGATTAAAATCCATTAATTCAAAGTTTGAGAACAACTCAAAGATTCTGGATGACATTCTGAACAATCAAATACCATCAGATGATAGGTCTAGTTTGGGATTCGTTAAAGAAAAGAAGCCAGAGAGTTTCTCTGTCACAAATCAAGAAGGAAGTAAGAAGAGCTATGTTGAAGTACTGAAGAATCCTGTTAAAAAGGAAAAGTGCAAAGAATATACTGTATCCTTTCATGACAAAGACATAACTCATGAGAATCCCAAGAGACAAGTAATAAATAGAAATCAAAAAATATTTCGGGGTCATTTTTATTCCTATAATAACTTTGGTCATAAAGCCCTAAAATGCAAGGCTTACGAAAAAATTCATGAGTACAAGAAGGATGCAACCAAAAAGCCGAAGGTAAGGAATCATAACTAGTTTGGACTTCTCCAAAGGTTCAATATAGAGTGTTACAAATGTAATAACTTTGGACACATGGCTAGAAATTGTAAATTGAACTATGATACTCTAGTAAAAATTCAGAAACAGTGAAAGAAAAGGACAATTAGAGACTAAAGACCTCTATTGGATAAAGAAAATTTGTATGGTTATTGTCATTACTATCATAAGTTTGGTCACAATGTGGCTGATTGCACAGTTAGGGGAGAAAATCAAAGGATGAGAAGGGAACAGGACGCCAACATAGAGCATGGTAAAGGACAAGTAAATAGTACCTTCTAAAAAGGTGTGGATGAAAGAATTAGAAGCTTCAAAAGAAACACAACTTTCAGTCATTAATGAAGTCTTTGTAGTTGATGTTGAGAATAATGAGGTCATAGATAAAAATGACACTCATCATGAGGGAAAGCTACTTAGTGAAGTAGAAGAATACACCGATG
Organism: Pseudotsuga menziesii; assembly: GCA_001517045.1. Taxonomy (NCBI): domain Eukaryota; kingdom Viridiplantae; phylum Streptophyta; class Pinopsida; order Pinales; family Pinaceae; genus Pseudotsuga; species Pseudotsuga menziesii. The sequence goes on along the minus strand of LPNX010842679.1, from coordinate 142,962 downwards.
TAGATGAGGATGAAAGAGATGAAGAAGTATGTAGTGATTACTATGGGATGCTTTGCTAAAAGGTTCTCTCGTGATTTAAAGAAAATAACATTAGAAGGGATCTTATACTCAGGGGGAGTTAAAGTCAAAAAATTCCAATTGATATCTAAGAAAAAAAAATTAATTGCTATCTAATGTTAAAGTATATTGAAATCCATCTTCTTCAAAGATGATGGATGATCAAGGATGGTGTATAGTTGACAAAAGAGAATAATTATTGTGACAGGGGGAGTGCGTGGATCTATCAATTAAGCTATCATTCAAAGAATAGGAAATGTTAAGATAAATTATAATACATTGGTTAAATAACCAAGTTCATTTAAAGGGGAGATGTGATGACAGGAGGAGTTGTCAAAAAGAAGAGAGACAGGAAATCCTATATCAAAATAGGAACAGCATTGGCATAATAGGTTAACCTTTGTCATTGGTGTCAAAGTGGGAAAATGTTTAGAGGTTGCTATCAATGCCAAAGGGGGAGATTGTTGGGGAATTGCGGAAGAATCGTTTAAATTTTTACGCATCTTGCATCCCGCATGTGGAAATCCAAAGGAGGAAATTCGAGATACAATTTTGGGAAATGTTACATCCCACATCCTGCATCTCGCATCCCGCAATATGGAGATCGATGTTTAGGAAAACGACTGACAAAGATCAACTGTGGGGAATTGTTGATGAGGAAATCTTGGTGTGGAAAGGCGATTTTGAGGTGAAAATTGATGGTTAGATGGATAGAGGGAGTATGTGTATTTATCAATTAAGCTACCATTCAAAGAATAGGAAATGTTAAGATAAATGAAAATACATTCGTTAAATAACCAAGTTGATTTAAAGGGGAGATGTGATGACAAGAGGATTTGTCAAAAAGAAGAGAGACAGGAAATCCTATATCAAAATAGGCGCAGCATTGGCATAATAGGTTAACCTTTGTCATTGGTGTCAAAGTGGAAAAATGTTTAGAGGTTGCCATCAATTCCAAAGGGGGAGATTGTTGGGGAATTGCAGAATAATCGTTTAAAGTTTTACGCATCCCGCATCCTGCATGCGGAAATCCAAAGGAGGAAAGTCGAGATACAATTTTGGGAAATGTTACATCCCACATCCTGCATCTCGCATCCCGCAATATGGAGATCAATGTTCAGGAAAATGCCTGATAAAGATCAACTGTGGGGAATTGTTGATGAGGAAATCTTGGTGCGGAAAGGCGATTTTGAGGTGAAAATTGATGGTTAGATCGACGATCCAGATGGACTTAGAAATAGTATCAATGGCTCTGATTGAATGTAGAAGTTAATCCTCCAGAAAGAAGTTTGGCAGTGACAGAGGTGTAGAAATGGTTTCCAAGCTGCGGAAATGAATTTTGAGGTGTGTCCATAAATGGTAAAGAAGAATGTTTAACAGAAAACTCACAAATGGAAGGTTAAGCCCATGTTTTTGTGAGAGAAACGTGTACAGATGAGCCTGCAATGAAGATAGCTTATAGAGAGCTCACAGAAGAGGAAAAGAAGTCCACAGGCATTGTTTTGACGAACCTTGCGATCAGAGAAGAAGGGAGATCGCAGATCAGAAGTGATCAAGAAGTTTTTAATAAATTATTTAATTAAGAATCATCAATCACAGCATGTTGAAATGGTGGGACTATCAGATCTGAAAGGGCGTAATTGTGAAACTGTAAGTTTTAGAATAAAGAGATGTGTCCATAGGAAACATGAAGGTACTTATACACAACAATATGAGTGAGAGAAAGTGTCTTTGCAGCTTGTGTTGTAGCATCAATAACAAAGACTAGTGGGAGTGACAAAAATTAGTGGGAGAGAAATCATGAGTAACATATCAGGGTGGCAAGGCAGTGCTAGGGCAGGCAACGGGCCTATAGGGGGTTGTTTCCTTCTTTTCAGTAGCAGCTGATAAAACAGGGGGTCATAGCCTCCTTCAAATTGGCATTGGTAAATAGGGTGTCATAGCATCCTTTCAGTCGTAGTTGATAAACCAAGGGGTCGTAGCCTCCTTCCAATTGGCATTGGTAAATAGGGTGTCGAATCATCCTTTTAGTAGCAGCTGATAAAACAGGGGGTCGCAGCCTCCTTCCAATTGGTATTGGTAAATAGGAGGTTGTAGCATCTTTTCAGTCATAGCTGATAAACCAGGGGGTCATAGCCTCCTTCCAATTGGTATTGGTAATGAGGGTGTAATACAATCCTTGTCTCTAACAACATGTAAAACTATTTGTAAATAACAATTTTGCAGTAATAGGACGTATTGGTGGTTTACCCTATTGGGATTCCATGTTAAAATTGTGTTTTGTGTATTCTTCTTGGTATGTGTTTCTAATGATAGATTTAAAAGTGGTTAAAATAGTAAAAAGATAACAATACTGATTCATCCCCCCCTCTCAGTATTGACCAATAAACTAACATATATCTTTCCCTCACAAATTAAGGGGTAATATGTTAACACCGATAATTATTCACCTAGCTCTATATGGACCAAACCATAATTATACATCATATTTCCACCATTATTTCCTCTGTTTTGACCTTCAAAACTAAATTTCCACAAAAAATGGTCCAAAACATTCTTATTCATTTCCCCATAAATATAGGGAAGCTGAGCATTTATTGTGACATAACCCCACTCTCTCCAAAAAGGACAAAAAAACCCTAAAATGAGAATGGGTAAAAAACCATGGAGAAATACCATGGGTCATTACCATGCGTAAGAAAACATTGGATCAACATATAAATACATTGTGAAGGTCTCCCCACAAACACTTTTTGTCATTCCAGAAATTTTGGCTATTCCTTATTTCTTGAGACTATTTCATCATTCTACACCTTTAGCTACACTATCCCATGTTGCATGTCGATTTCTCTCTATGCAACCCTTAATCCCTTTCTTGGTGACAACCCTTTTTTGGAGAACACACAAAGACCAAGATCGTGGAAATCCCACAGACCACTTCCTCAAACGGTTGCAGTGGCCAATTTCAAAGGTATCTTTTGTGTTATTGCATTAGTTAGATTAAATATTATTGTTGTTGTTATTGTTTATTTTTGCAAGTCGAGGTTGAGAAATCTCTCATACCATGAACTCTACCCTATGTCCGATTGATCTAGGGTAGGGGCTTTTGCATGTAGTAGGGGAGAAATCCCCACTACACTAATGTAGGACTTGTCAATGGTTCTTTGGGAGTTGTAGAGAAAATTATATAGACCCCAAGAACTTTACCCCTATAACCACCTACATATGTTTTAGTAAGATTTGATATATATGTGGGGGCTCCATGAGAAGGATCATTATCTCGAATTTCTCCTATTACACTTATTGAAAGAGGTAATAAAAAATAACTTCCATTGAAGCTTGCACATGGCTTAAAAATCGATAAGTCACAAGGATTAATATTGGAGAAAGCTACAATATTGGAAAGCAGGAAAGATAGGGTATGATATTTACTGCAATATATCGATAGTAAAGGCTTGAATGGACTTTGATTTCAACCTACTTTTTCATAAGATCGATATGAAAATATGGCAAAAGTGGCAAGTGTGGCTATGACAAAAGCCGAAGAAGATAGATTGATATCGATTAGTATGTAATCTATTAGTTACTTTCTTACTATTCACTTTTTTCATCATTCAACACTGGTTACTTTATTTATATTCATATTATTTCACATGTAACTACATAAGTAGTCTTCTTGATAATTATTCAAAATGTAAACCAACTATAAAAAGTGAGTAAATTTGAAATAAATTTATAAACATGAAACACAAATATCATCATCTACAAATTTGATGTCATCACCCAAGACTGGAACCATCCTAGTATTGATTCTTGCACATGATCTAGGAACTAGGAATCAAAATCATCAAAGAATAATTAACAAATACTCATGAATTGGAAATAATCGGAACTAGAATTGGTTTCCTCTCTGTATATTTAATAAACAATAAAGGGTTACAATTCCAATGCTGAGCAATGGCTTAACTCCATGAAGAATTCGAATACCTAAGGAGACAATTCGAATTCAGTGAGTGAGTCTAGCTTAACTGACTCTCAACCATTCAATCTCACTCAGTTAACCACTTGACCAAAACCCTAATTGACTCACCAAACCCTAACTAAAGTCGGAGTGCAATAAATGATTGAATCTCAACTGAAGGAGATCAAACACATGTCATAGCAAGCCAACCATCAAGTGCTAGTGCTCCATGACTCCAATGAACCCCGATGAGGTTAATTGAAGTTGAATTGACCATCAGAAGTTGGTGGAGGCGCCTTGTTGACTCCAGATTATTAAATAATCATTAAATAATATATTTAATGAGAGGAGGCGCCCTAACTGACTGGTTGAACTGATTGTAACCACCAGTTAGCAATTAGGTGCATTAATATCACTCAGATCACCCCTGGAGTGCTCCAGTTAGCCTCCTTGACTATAGGAGAAGGCCAAGTTAGCCTCCTTGACTGTAGGTAGGCATGGGTGTGACTGGATGATGGCAATTAATGCTCCACTGATGTCAATTAAACTTAGGATAGTGGTTTAACTAGGCCAATTTGACCAAAAGAGTGTGTATGATGGTAAATGTCTCCAACACCCCCCCTTAAGCTATACTCAGGAAGAGTTAGAAAACATATATGCATAAAATGCTAGGGCCTTGGCAACAAAGGCCATAGGTCACCCTATACAATAAAGTAACTGCTTAATATAACCAAGGAAACGGGGAAAACCTCATGGGCAAAATACCCCCCTCAAACTAAGCAGTAAATCAAGAATTGGTTCTTCTATGCAGCAGCATCCTGAGACTGTGCATGTGAACCTCTGAATCCAAACTAAATGAATATGTCTGTAGGAATCTTCCACTTTGGAAGAAGAACAATGCACTCAACTGAATCAGAAATATAAACAGCTGCATGGTGAAAACTGGACCCATGTAGAGCAACTGAAATCATCTGAAGAGAGAGCAAAGGTTCTTGAGGATTTGAACCATGTGTGGAACACTCAAGGAACTGATATGTTGCATCCTTGAACAACAAACCATGAGTGGTAAAATCAGCCCCAAATCTTAGGAGCAAGTGTCCAAGCGGATGCAGAATGTCTTCCTCTTTACTAGTTCTGTGAGGAGATGAGAATGTGACCAAAGGTAGAGAAGCCCCAGGACACTGGAGAGCGAATGCTTGAGCTCCAAAATCTGATATAGCTTCAAAAATAGCTAATGATTCACAAAATAAAATATCAGCAACCTCATAAGAGGAAACTAACACCAAATCCCCATCAGCAAAATTGAAGAAGAACTGCGGTACTTGATTTTTCACACCGGAATTGGTGAGAGTAGCTACAAGCATGACTGAAAGGTCTTGGATTTTAAAATATGAAAAAAATAATATCAAATCAGAATGTAAATCAGATATAAATAAGTTCACAACAGATCCAAAACTATGAAATGAAATCAAATCCCCAGCAACAGTTTTGTAGGAGACTTGCGGTACTTGTTTCTTCACACCGTTGATGAGAACAGCTACAAGCAGTACTGAAGGTTTATGAATCTGAAATTTTGAACCAAGAAATATCAGATCAGATCCAATAAGGTTCATATCAGACCCAAAATTATGGTCAACCGAGACGGTAGATGCACAGTTTTCTTCTTCTTCAAAATTCTGAATTTTGGTGCATGCAATCTTGCAGGATTTTGCTGGAAGATCTAGATCATGGGGAGCGAATGTGTCACTCTTATAATCTGACATTTCTTCCAAAATATCCAAGTTTTTACATATTTGCACACCAGCAGCAACATTAGAGGGATAAATATCAAATTTCTCTTCACTTTCGGAAGTAATTACTGGTAAATTTTGCACAGAATTCAAAGGAAAATCAACGGTGAATGTTGCATGGAAGTGCAGTAGTGTTTTTCTTCAATATCAGAGATTCGAATGTCTTCTTCTGTTTCAGCATTATGAGAAGATGAGATATAAGAGATCTCATGAACTTCCGAAGCATCAGGAGAAGGAGTCACTTCATGGAGACTTTCTTCAATTCGAATTGAATGTGTAGAAGATTCTGCTTCATCTTCATCTTGAACAACTTCATCAGAGAGAGTAGAGGCTGAGAATTTTGAGTGAAGAAATCTTGTGGTGCTGGCTGTGATCTCCAAAGTACTATTATGATCCTCATTGTGCTTGCCAAAGGTTCTGTCCAATATTGTCCAGACTTCCTTTGGGTATTCAGCAGAACAAATAAGGTAGTACAAGCTATTAGAAAGGGCCAGACCTATTGCTCCATAAGCTCTATCACCGTCATTTAGCCAGTCATTTTCATTATCATAAGACTCTTTTCCAAGTCCAATAGACACCTCATAGAGACCTCGTCTCTTCAAAGATGCAATCATCTTCAACTTCCATTCCGAATAGCTTGTGAATGGGGTGAGAAGAGGGATTGATGAGTCCATTCGAAGTTGTACCTATTAAGACCTGCAAAAAAAAAAAAAAGGGCACCGTAAGGTCGGACATCCTGCACATTTTAGGCTTTCATCACACCCAACATAGTCAATCAAGCAAGCTTGATCAACAAGTTCTTTACTTGGGGTATTAAGTGGTAAGCCTTGGCTTCTGGTGCACTGCTGGAATTTTGAGCTATTGCTCACTTCTCATGGAGAAATTTGTCAAAAATCTTGTTTTTGAGAGATTGTTCTTCGTCCCGCCGTAAGCTCTGATACCATATTAATTCTTGCACATGATCTAGGAACTAGGAATCAAAATCATCAAAGAATAATTAACAAATACTCATGAATTGGAAATAATTAGAACCAGAATTGGTTTCCTCTCTGTATATTTAATAAACAATAAAGGGTTACAATTCCAATGCTGAGCAATGGCTTAACTCCATGAAGAATTCAAATACCTAAGGAGACAATTCGAATTCAGTGAGTGAGTCTAGCTTAACTGACTCTCAACCATTCAATCTCACTCAGTTAACCACTTGACCAAAACCCTAATTGACTCACCAAGCCCTAACTGAAGTCGGAGTGCAATAAATGACTGAATCTCAATTGAAGGAGATCAAACACATGTCAGAGCAAGCCAACCATCAAGTGCTAGTGCTCCATGACTCCAATGAACCCCGATGAGGTTAACTGAAGCTGAACTGACCATCAGAAGTTTGTGGAGTCGCCTTGTTGACTCCAGATCATTAAATAATCATTAAATAATATATTTAATGAGAGGAGGCGCCCTAACTGACTGGTTGAGCTGATTGTAACCACCAGTTAGCAATTAGGTGCATTAATATCACTCAGATCACCCTCGGAGTGCTCCAGTTAGCCTCCTTGACTGTAGGAGAAGGCTAAGTTGGCCTCCTTGACTGTAGGTAGGCGTGGGTGTGACTGGATGATGGCAATTAATGCTCCACTGATGTTAATTAAACTTAGGATAGTGGTTTAATTAGGCCAATTTGACCAAAAGAGTGTGTATGATGGTAAATGTCTCGAACACCTAGGTCCATCTTAACTCCACATCTACCATGCGTCGAGAGGGATCAAATCCCTTGAGGTGAAAACCCTTCTTCCACATTTGCACACTAAAAAAAGGTTTGCACCTCAAGGACTTCATCCCTCTCTGTGCATAGTAAATCCAGTGTTAAGATGGATCTAGGCTGGTTAATCCCACTAATTGACTCGATACTGAGAATTATTTGTAAGGTCTTAAACTCTTTTTTTATTTGGGAATTCCTACACATATGTTGTCTTTTGTTTATGCGTTTTTTTCTTCAAGGGCGAGGAAAAACTCAAACACTAGCAAAACAATTTTGACTAGTTTGAAAAACAAAACAGAATTTGGTGTTTTAAAGGTGGGAGATGCCAAACCTTGATAACCACTATTATTTTCAATGAAGCCTGTGATTTACACTTCCTAAAAGTTGTTGATGGAATTATTATAAGACTATTGAGAGTACCAACAAAGCTCAAAACTGGTTGGTCCATCTAGCAAAAAACCCATATGTTTGATAATCCCAAACACACTTCACAAAGCACACATCAAGTTGCATGACATTGTGTGGAAGGTCTTCATGGGGTTGGATCCTAACATGTATGAGTGATTATTTACAAAATATACTACTTTCTTGTTCACTCCATCATATGTACTTCTCATTTTTTTCCTTTCCACATTTCTTCGCACCTATTGGGACAAGTAATAGCTTTTTTTTTCTACACGAAAAAAAACATGTTTCTTGTTATTCATTTTAATCAAAGAGAGCAATTTGCTTTTACATATCCGATAATCTCCTAAATGGAAAAAGGTAATTGTTCAAGCATTTACCCCTAATGAGTTTATTACAAAAAGGTTTGAATTCTATTCATCCATGTTTCAAACCAAAAAAGATAATTATATGTTGTTGTCATCAAAATATTTCAGAATATTGTCATTATTTTGTCTATAAACACAGTTATCATATTATATCCCATAAGCTCAAATTATACAGTCATTCAAAGAAAACTGACAACATCAAAAAATATAAAAAGAACCCTGAGATTAAATGATTTTGTGGGTTCTTAAAAAATAATGTGGTTGTAGGAAGGCCAATGCCTTTCTTAAACAATCCTTCATCCTCTGTATTCAATTCACGAAATATATGTTTGAAAGGTATATCTGTAAAAGTTCCAATAAGAGTCCTTATCATGTCACACAAATGCTCCAAAGACAGTACCTAAGTCTTTGATCCACATGTAGCCCAGTCTAAAATCACTTTGGAGTCTTCAAGGACTTGTATGGCAACAATATCAATATTGAAGGCAAATTTTAATAAGTCCCATGATGTCAAAAGTTCAACACGAGTATTAGAACCTGAACCACACCCCAACCAAAGATGAAAACTATAAAATTGACCAAGTTTCAAAATCATTACTCCACCGTATTGTCCCATTTGGGCAACACCATCAAAGAAACCCACTGCTGCATCTATCAAGAGGGAAGGAATATTTATAATTCTATGTTTTCTTTGTTTTTCTTCTTTGTAGTATTCTTTGTAAAGCCCCAATATTTTGTTACAAACCAAAGAGACATCATGCTTCTAAGTATCAAATATAGTAGAATTTCTAGAACACCAACACAAATGAACATTTGATAGTTCTCTATATTAGTTTAATAATGGAGTGACTTGAAAAGTGGGCAAATGCAACTTTTTAAGTGAATTTATTTTTTTCCAATAAGATAAAGTTTTACCCTATTCTCCTAATCTTTATCTTTATTTTTTTTTGTTAGAAATGTGGCCAATGCATTTCAACCATTCTCTAAGAAGTCGAGGTAGGGGAATCTAATAAGTCAAAATCACACCCAATAGTAGGTCACCCCAACCTTTAATAGAATTTTTTTGGTGTCTCTCCCAACTAAGTCACTATACAAGTATTGAACTAGAGCCACCTAGCAAACAAAACTCACACCTTAGAGCTAACAAAAATTGAGATCATTTTTATCTATTAAAAATAAATTAAAACATTATTTTGTTATCAAAGTATTTTATCACTAAATAACCTTCCTTCAAAAATAAAATAAAAATAGAAATAAATATTAAACCGGTTATATTCTCCATAAAAACGGAAAAAATAAATAACCTTCCTTCAAAATATATAAATAAATAATCTCCATAAAAAATGGAAAAAATAAATAAAACTGGGAATATTAATTTGTCAACAATTACTTAGTCCATATAATAAAACATCCATGGGCACATTTTCGGTGAGAATATGCCTTTGACCCGGCGATCTCAACTCCTAGAAATAACTGGATTCTTCGGTTGAACATCTAGAACTATCTGGATTCTTCGGTTGAATCCTGTGGGCGTCGCGTTATGATTGTTGAAATTTGGAAGGGGTGTCCGGCGAATGCATATAAATACCGCTCTGCCCTCCTCTTCTTTTCATTGCGATTTCATTCCATTCTTTTCTTTGCGATAACCCCTCGGCGAATCAACCAAACTCTGCTCACGTTTCTTTCAGGTATTGTATCATCTTTTAGGATTTTGCGCTTTATATTTGTTTATATTTTAGGCTGTAAGGTTTTTGTTTCAGGTTTCGTATCGTTATTCGCCGCCATGAATTCTATTCGGATTTTGTTGCTTTATATCCGTTTATTAAAAGATTTTATGATCCTATGAAAGATTTTCGTTTCCCTTCTCCGTTTTTTGTATGACGGTTTTCGTGTTGTTTCTCTGTTGGATACCATGTTTCTATGGAGAATAGTGTTTCATTGTGTGTAATGTGAGGTTCTGGTGTTTTGTGGAGTCTCTAATGGTGCACTACCACTGTGCAGGTGTTGCAGTGTTGCCTTTGTAAAATTTAGATTTTAAGATGCAGATATTTGTGAAGACGTTGACCGGAAAGACCATCACTCTTGAGGTGGAGAGCTCAGATACCATTGACAACGTTAAGTCGAAGATTCAGGACAAAGAGGGAATTCCCCCTGATCAACAGAGGCTCATATTTGCCGGCAAGCAGCTGGAAGACGGCCGAACTCTCGCTGATTACAATATTCAGAAGGAATCCACTCTTCACCTCGTGCTCCGTCTCAGAGGAGGAATGCAGATCTTTGTCAAAACCCTCACTGGCAAGACCATCACTCTGGAAGTTGAGAGCTCTGACACCATTGACAATGTCAAGGCTAAAATTCAAGACAAAGAGGGGATTCCACCTGATCAACAGAGGTTGATCTTTGCCGGAAAACAGCTCGAGGACGGCCGCACTCTTGCTGATTACAACATCCAGAAGGAATCGACACTTCACCTTGTTCTCCGTCTCAGAGGAGGTATGCAGATCTTCGTCAAAACCCTCACTGGCAAAACCATCACTCTGGAAGTTGAGAGCTCTGACACAATTGATAATGTTAAGGCCAAAATTCAAGACAAAGAGGGGATTCCACCCGACCAGCAGAGGTTGATCTTTGCCGGAAAACAGCTTGAGGACGGCCGCACTCTTGCTGATTACAACATCCAGAAGGAATCGACACTTCACCTTGTTCTCCGTCTCAGAGGAGGGATGCAGATCTTCGTTAAAACCCTCACTGGCAAAACCATCACTCTGGAAGTTGAGAGCTCTGACACAATTGATAATGTCAAGGCCAAAATTCAAGACAAAGAGGGGATTCCACCTGACCAGCAGAGGTTGATCTTTGCCGGAAAACAGCTAGAGGACGGGCGCACTCTTGCTGATTACAACATCCAGAAGGAATCGACACTTCACCTTGTTCTACGTCTCAGAGGAGGAATGCAGATCTTTGTCAAAACCCTTACAGGGAAGACCATCACTCTGGAAGTTGAGAGCTCTGATACAATTGACAATGTCAAGGCTAAAATTCAAGACAAAGAGGGGATTCCACCCGACCAGCAGAGATTAATCTTTGCCGGGAAACAGCTCGAGGACGGACGCACTCTTGCTGATTATAACATCCAGAAGGAATCGACACTTCACCTTGTTCTCCGTCTCAGAGGAGGGATGCAAATCTTTGTCAAAACGCTGACCGGCAAGACCATCACGCTTGAAGTTGAGAGCTCTGATACGATTGATAATGTGAAGGCTAAAATTCAGGACAAAGAAGGCATTCCACCTGATCAACAGAGGCTTATTTTTGCTGGCAAGCAGCTTGAGGATGGTCGAACACTTGCTGATTACAACATTCAGAAGGAATCTACCCTCCACCTTGTCTTGCGTTTGCGTGGTGGGTTTTGAAAACCTCCTCTGTAAAGGACTTCGTGTTTTATAGGATTTTAGATGTTGGTTTCGTATTCTCTGTTCTTGGATATTAGATTACAGGGATTGGTACTGTATTACTTGTCAATGTTGTGTGATTTGTCAGTAAAGTTAGAATGGATTATTCAAGAACTTTATAGTCAATGTCGTTTGTTATAACCATGATTCGAAATCTTCCATCTTGTTTTCTTATCTCACTGTGGAGTACTTTGCTTGTAATCTGAAGTTTATTATGTTTAGCATTGGCAATTCCCAGTTCGATATTGCAGTGAGCTGGCTGTTACATTTCGGTGGTTTTTTGAGTGTTAGAATATTAGAATTATGGTTTGAGTTCTTACAGCAAGCAAATTTTCTAATTGAAGTGCTTGTCATATATTGGTATGTTTACTATGCTCATTGCATTATAAACAAAATGAGGTCTTGTTTTTGCTTTTTCATTCAAGAGGGTTTTAAAATAAAAATAAAAAATATTTCTTTATATTGATAGGATTACTATGCCCGTTGTATTATGAACCAAAAAGGACTCTGTTTTTGTTTCTGGTGTTACATTTAAAGGGTTTTGTTCTTAGGATTCCAGGGCATTCATCATAAGTAAAACACAATATTTATGAGAATTTTTAATGTTATGTGGTATGGGCTTTATATCTTATAGTTATACAGCCGGTATATCATTTAAAGGGTTTTGTTCTTAAGACTTTAGGGCATTCATGATAAGGAAAACACAATATTTATGGGAATTTTTAATGTTATGTTGTATAGTCTTTATATCTTATAGTTATAGAGTTGGTAGAGCGATATATAACCTTTAAATCTTAGTGAACACAGTCTCATTACCATTTATATAGTGTAAAAGTCTCATTACCATTTATAGAGTCTAAAAAGCTAGTTACTTGTACAAGATAGCTTGGTTAGATTACTTGAAACCAGAGCAGTATCATTCACTTGTTCTGATTATGGAATAGAGCATGACCTATTACGATACATAGGTGCTTAGTTCTTATTACTAGTATAGCTTGTTACATATTGATAACACATAGTATACTTAATGATTGCACTAAGCATTGATACTGGAGTAAACTTGACCTTTATTAACATAGTAACTGCTTGGTTTATAAGATTATTATGTTTAATTTCCATTGCTTCTACTTGGCTAGTATTAACAGTATAGCAAGTAAGTTCTGTACTATTAAAATGATATGGGTTCATTGTGTACAGCATGTTTGGTCACCTGCTGGAGTAAACTTGAACTTTATTAACATAGTAACTGCTTGGTTTATAAGATTATTATGTTTAATTTCCATTGCTTCTACTTAACTAGTTTTAATGGTATATCAAGTAAGCTTTGTACTATTAAAATGATATGGGTTCACTGTGTACAACATGTTTGGTCACCTGTAGAGTCGTATAATAGCTATTATAAGCATGAACTAGTAATGTGACTATAAAGCACAGTCGTTAAAATGGTCTCTGTATTACATTACTACTATATCGCATAGTTAGTGTGTAAAATGAGCATGTAGTTACGGTATTACTAGTATTCAAATTTACGGTATTACTAGTATTCAAATTTATATTGTAAGGTAAGAGTTACTAAGCAGTATCATATATATATAGCCAGTAGTTATGGTATTACTTATGTTCATACCTTTGTAACAGTACATGAAACTAGTATGATTACTATTAGAAACTTCTCTGTACTTAGTTAAACACGTGTAATGTTTACAGGAATCAATGTGTTTCAAGCTTATCCCTTGTATCATCTTCAATATAACAGTAATTGTAATACACATGTTCGAGTTCAGTAATCATAGGAACTAAGCATAATGGTAATACTTCAATATTGCTAACATGGGCAATGTTTTATGAATATCATGTATATGGTACTACCAAGTAAGAGAAAAAAACCTATATCATGCGTATTAACCTATTCCATATCCAACAGCTGTAATGGGAATCACACAATTGTAATAAGGTAAGTAGTGTTTCGTGTACTGGTTGTAATCAGTCTAAACTCTTGTATTCATTACGGTTACATGGAGTTAGATCTTTCATTCTCTTTATCTCTTTCTATGTAAGCTTGTGTATATTACTTATATGATACGAGTTTTATGTGATACAGTTAATTACACAGTTTGTCCTGAATACAGCTATCGCCTTGGTATTACTACTAGTTTCATATCTTATGTTTATTACTAACTTTGTTTAACTTTACTATGTAATACTATTACTAGTACTTATACTATGTAAAATAAGTAAAAGTACCACCATATACATGAGCTTATATGTAATGAGTACGCATGTAACTAACACTATTTCTTCTATGATAATCATTGACCATAGTATTTTCTGTAATCAATTGAACCGCTTTATTTGAATATTAGAACTACTGCATGTGCATTAACTTGGTATGAGCTTTTACCATTTGCTCCATGGTGATAATTATTAATGATTATCCTAATCATTACAGCTTGGTTATGGAAGTAATGAGTAGTAATCAATCACCATATGTTTAGCATGTAATCAATACTAGCTTACCATTCCAGGTTAAGTAATAAGTAACACCTACCTATGCTTATTACACTAATACTGTAATTACTTCCATGTCTAAATTAGGAAAAGTGCTGATATCATAGTAAGATAGCTATGTATAATTAATAAGCAGTAACATGTACAGATCATTACACATTGATTACGGCTTACTTTTACATAGAGGTAGAGGCATGGATTCCAGCTCGTAATGCAATTGATAGAGTACCTCTTTCATTACCATTAAGATCATCTATATGTCATATATTGGAACAAAGCCCATACTCTTAAAAAGGTTACACATGTTCATTATAATGGAGATCATAGTGGTTACCTTCCTTATTTGGTTAGTGTAAGTTAAGTTGTTACAATAATGAGTATTAGTAATGTACCTCGTTATTATCATTGTAATGGTAAAGCTCTAAGTACAGAAAGCTCATATGTTAATTAGGTTAGTACTTATGATACAAGTGAATTAATAATTTAGCTTTAATAGTTATACTAACTTATTGTTACCAATCTATTTAATTTTATAACATTAGCTTTAAATATAAAGTTGTTGGTGGTACTATGTTTCTATAATCTACTACTATGGTATTGTGTGATGCTTATACTTATGAATATGGTACAAGTTCTATGTATGTTCCTTGATATGTTTATGTTACCTCATATCATATGTCACCATATTACATCGGTCACATACATCACCAATATAGGATAAACTAGGCATATATGGAGAGTATTTTAAATTCCATGGAAAGACTTAGACTGACTACTATTGAGAAACCATTGACCACTAGTTGGAAGTGATAGCCCGATGAGACTGTTGAAGAAGGGATAGCTACTGGCCATACTAGTATAACAATGGTCATTAGTCTTTACAAGAGATATGATAACCAAGCATATAAAACTAGTATGTATATTAATCAGTGTTTCAACTATGTAATTGGAATAAGGAACCCATGTTTCCATTACCTTAGGCTTTGCTTATACATTATAACCTCTCTGTTTATCCATAATAAGAGCCTATATTTTTTACAAACATGAACAACATGGTAGTAAGTTTTCTAAGATCATATAGCTAGTACATCATTAATGTTTCCATTACCTTACGCTTTGCTTATGCTTTATAACCTCTCTGTTTATCCATAATAAGAGCTTTTATTGTTTACAAACCTGAACAACATGGTAGTAAGTTCTGAGATCATATAGCTAGTACATCATTAAGTTTATTCTGTATCACACCTTGCTATATACAACACATGCTAGTTTGTATTAAGGTACATATTCTCCACAATATACATAACCCTATCAATACTATGAACTAGTATTAACTTACAACTTTGTGTTATAAGTACTTATAGCTTGTACTATCATACCAAGTGTAATAACCTAATTAATAAGAGCTCACTATTAATGAATAAGCAGATACTAATCAGTGCAATATAAATACTGAATACCCATCACGTGTTCCATATCTATAATAGTGTTTATTATCTTTTTTTTCTAACAGAAATAGTTGTGAGTTTTTTCATTATAAGAAAAAGAATGTGAATACAAAAAACAAAGCGGATTGTCCCCTTATCAGGACATCATCCCTTTCTCCTTGATCCTACTTCTCTAGCTTATAGCTGTCATGGAGATTGCCTATGCTATGAGTGCTATATCTTCTTACAAATTGCCCAAGCATTAAAATGCATAAACAAAGCATTACACAAACAAATAAGAAATTAAGGTATCCAAACATTTTTGCTGATGACCCTATCCTTTTCTAATAGACTACAATTCAAGCCAGCCCCTTTATTTTCCATGCTATCCGCTTGTTGATTCTGTCCTCTCAAAACATGTAGGAAGGTAATTGTTTTGAATTCCTTGACTAAACAGAAGAGCATATGGTGCATCTTTGTGGAAGGAGTCTGCCAGTCTTTGGAAATATTTTTTGCTTCCCTGATGATAATTAAAGAATCTCCTATAACGTTCATTTCCTCAATCCTTTGATTAGAGCATACCAGCTCCAAACCTTTGATTAGAGCATACCATTCTGCTCCATTGTTTGTTGCCCTCCCAATGCCCCAGGCATGCTCTTTTTTCTTGTTCCCCTTGTAGTCAAATGTTACTCCATCTGCACCAACAATCCTTGCATTCCTTTTCAAAGCACCATCAAAGAACATTGAACTGATTCTTGTATTAATCCTTTAATTTTGCAATTCCTCCATGCTCATCCTTATCTGCTAGCAAACAAGTTTGAGCTTCTTTCATGGATTGATACGAGGGGAGGGATTCCAAATGATGTCATCCATCTTTAGAGGTTCATTTTTCATTCCTCTTATGGATAAGGTATCCACCCATAGGGCCTTTGCCGCGGTAGAAACTTTATTAATACACACACTTTTTCCTTCAAATATCTCCTTCTTCCTTGCATTCCAGATTTTCCACCATACAAACCTTGGGAGAGCTTCCCATGCTTTGACAAAGTTTGGCTTTTTATTCAAAGTACCTTGAATGTAATCATTCCAACTGAAAAAAATGTCATTCCAGTTTATTGGCAACATAATATTCACATTTATTTCTTTGAGAACCTCGCTCTAGACTTTCTGCGTGAAATTACAGTGTGTGAAAACATGCTCTAAGATTTTATCCTCTTTACACAAGATGCATTGTAAAGGAGCTATGATCCGTCTCTTCCTCAGGTTCTCGACTATGAGGGATTTTCGGTGGGATAGGATCTAGAAGAAGAAGTTTACCTTTGGCAACCCATCTCTACTCCAGATTTTATTCCACATGTTGCTTTTTATAAACTTATTCTTCCTTTTATAAGCCATGTGGTATCCTTCTTTTACAAAATAAACACATGATTTTACCCATCCTTCTTTTACAGAATAAACACCCGATTTTCCCCATCCACGGCTGTTAGCAGAGTTTATATGCGTTGGTGCTTGCCCATGCATGAATGTGAAGAGTGCTCTGAAGTATTCTTGAAGGTGCACTAGAGGTTCCACGTTTTTCCATCTCTTCCATCTGTCGCTTCCCGTCTATTCAAAGATATCAAAGAGTGTTTTATAGTTGTTGTGTTCACACAAAACCTTCAACTTGCTTAACTCCTGGCAAAAGTTTGTTGGTGTTTTTAGACCAAGTTTATTCTACCAAATTTTGATTTGTTTTCCTTTCCCATCGATCCACTAGATGTTTTCTTGAATTAAAAATTCTGATTTTTTGCAAAGCTCCCAGATTGGAGACCCAACTTTGCTCATGCTTATTATGTCCATGCACCTCTTTCTATTGTTTGACATATATTTTTTTGTAGGGTCGTTTTCCACAAGGCGCTTTCTCCAGTGCCAATTCTCCACAATATTTTTGTCGCTAGTGTCAGATTCATATAATGTGGGACTTTGACTCCCTCTCCACCATACTATTTTGGGCTGCATTATTCGGGTACATAGGGTACTACCAAAAGATCGAACACCTAGAGCAACCACTTCACATAAATGAATCACAAATCAATACACTGATGTTTATCACATGTTTAAAACCGTCAAGAGGGAAATAGTCAACTGCCCTAGCCAAATAGCTACTGGGAGCAATTTATTATGGAAAAGAAAAAAAAGTTACATGAGCTTCTCATAATCGATCAACTAGCCAAGAACCCTCCATGCTCTTTAAATAGAGATCATGGACCAATCAGGTGCTAAGCCACAGATCAATGGTAGGTATGATCTAAGAGAAGTTGAACCGTCGAATCACTCTATGTCTAGAACATATCGTGATCGTTGGATTAGAATATTTACAAATGCATACCAATGCATACTAAAGAAACACACTTTTTGTTGATGTAATTGTAACTTCGGAATGTATTCACTTGTATTCTTTATGTATTTTACCTCGATGTTTATTCCAGGATGTGTCTGTAATGTACTTAAGTCATTTCATGCCCCAATGCTTCTCTCAGGAGGTTTTATAATGTAAACAAGTCATGTCAAGTCATTATGGGTAACCCTCCTATTGATCAAGGGTTAAAGTCCCCGCAGTTCCGGGGCACTAGGGTTATTAGACTCTCCTAGAGAAGTCGACCCTAATTGGTTATTGTCAAGTCGAGAATTAGTATAAATAGAAAGTGAGTCTCTCTATTTAGCACACACTCACTCACACTCGGTTGTAGCGCACAACTAAGGAAGAAGAAGACACTGGGGCTAGGAAGAAAGAGGTTACTGCTATCGAGAGATCATCTTATTATTTGGGGGTTTTACTTTTAGTGGTGATTCTATCTCTGAGGAAGTTGCAGGGTTTTCTCCATTTATGGGTTCCCCTAGGAAAAACATTGTGTTCATTGTCTCCTGTGTTTGATCGTTGTGCTTCTTATTCTCTCAGTTAAAGATCCTAATATAATGCTACCTTAATGATAAAAATCTAACATGGTATGAGAGTTAACTTGAGAAGAAGACACTGTGCAGCTGCAGGAACTAGGGATTCCTATTTTTTGGATCTCTCTCCACATATTTTCAGCAAAAGAAGGTTGGACTAACTCTCCTCCCTAGGGCGCATCTTTCTGTCGAAGCAGAATCCAATTCTGAGTTTTTTCAGTTTTGGACCTGACACGACTACCGAAAATTAGGACTTTCCACAGAAGTAGAATTTTTTAGTGAGCCCAGGCCTGGATTGATTTCCTCCTCAAAATCAAAGTTTAGAGATCAAGATCAAAGCATTTGGTTGGATAGAACTCCGGGAAAGTCAAACCCTAATCTACTCCTAAACCAACACTGCAGAAATTCAGCTCCAGATCCAGATCTGACATCTTGACCTGGTAAGATATAAATATTTTGTATTTCCATTTGACGTTCTTAGTTAAGATGTCCCATCATACCAAGCTTGATGAAAAGCTTGAAGGAGCTGATAACTTCCGAGCCTTGAAGTATAGGATCTCCTTGGTCTTGGAAGAAAATGAGTTGGACTCCTGTATCAATGAGGAGGTTTTAGTTTTAGAGGGAGATGAGGCTAAGGCCTTACACAAGAAGAAGTTGGTTATGGCAAAGAGAATTATTGTTGATTCAATCAAGGATCACCTCATACCATAGGTGTCCTCCCTAAATATACCTAAAGCTATGTTTGATCCTCTACCCAAATTGTTTGAAGGGAAGAACATAAATATGAAGATGAGTTTGAGAAACCAACTGAAGAATGTAAAGATCCAGAATGCAGAGATTGTGATGACCACCCTGAATGGTCTACCTAGGGCATGGGACTCTTTTATTCAAGGGATTTGTGCTAGAAAGAAGCTAGTCAAGTCCATCAGAGTATGGGAAGAATGCTCTGAAGAAGAAGTTCAGATAGTAGCTCAAGAAAAAAATATGGGAAGTGAAGATCAAGCTCTCACAACCCACACCAAGAAAACCAGAAGGGACCATCATCACTCCAAAGGTAAGATTTCACACTCTAGAAGAGGTCTATCTACTATTAGATGTTACACATGTGATGAGAAATGTCATATATCCAAATACCGCCCTAACAAAGGGAACTCAAATAAGAAAAAAGGAAACAAGAGAAGACATCATGCTCATGTTGCAGAGGATGATGAACCTTCCACAAAGAGAATCAAACAAGAAAGTGATGAAGAATATGTGTTGATCTCTGCTCTCACGGGAACTATCTCACATGGAAGCAATGATTGGCTTATAGACAGTGGTGCTTCCAAGAATATGACGGGATTCAAACAATCATTTGTGAAACTATCTAAACATGAGTCACCTCACAAGGTGAAACTTGGGGATGACTACCAGTATCCAATAAAAGGTAGTGGTGAATCCTCCTATAGGCTAGACTCTGGAAAGTCTATGAAGATGAAAAATGTATTGTTTGTACCAGGATTAAAGACGAACCTCCTCCCCATATCTACATTGGATGCAAAAGGAATGATGGTTGCTTTGGTAGATGGCCAAGTTCTTATGTGACCAAAGGGAAAGACTTTTGATGATGCAATAGTGATTGGGGAACAAGAAGGAGGTTTATACAAATTGAAGAGCCATCTAGAACAAGCTTTAGTCCATGACACAGTAGAGACAAATGAAATTTGGCATAGAAGGGTTGCACATATGCATTATAGAGCACTACGACTTGCAAGCAAAGCTCTTGAAGGTATTCCAGAAATACAGACAAAACATGATGGTGTTTGCAAAGGACGTGCAAAAGGAAATAACACAAAGAAGAAATTTCCAAGTAACGAGAGCAAGGAAAAAAGAATATTGGAAATCATCCACTTTGATGTACGGGGTCCAATGTCATCAAGTTCATTAAGAGGGTATGTATTCTATGTTTCTTTTATTATTGACTTTTCTAGAAAGACATGGATTTACTTCATGAAGAACAAAGATGAAGTATTCAGCAAGTTCAAGGAATTCAAAGCCTTGATCGAGAACCACACAGAAAATAAGATCAAGATTTTTAGATCAGATAATGGTGGAGAATTCACTTTGAATGAATTCAAATACTTATGCAAAGATTCAAGGATTAAGAGAGAGTTAACCACTCCATATAATCCACAACAAAATGAAGTTGCATAAAGGAAGAATAGAACGATCATGGAAGCTACAACGGCCATGCTTCATGATCAAGATATTCCCATGCATATATGGGCAGAAGTTGCAAGAACATCGGTGTATGTACAGAACCGTACTCCACACAGAGTACTCGAGAATAAGACACTTGAAGAAATATTTTTCGGCAATAAAACAGAAGTTAGCCATCTTATAATATTTGGTTGTCCCGTGTACATACACATTCTGAAAGAAAAGAGGACAAAATTAGATCCTTCAGGAAAGAAGGGTATATTTGTGGGATACTCTAAAATCTCGAAGGCTTACAGAATATACTTCCCAGGATTCAAGAAGATCGACATCAACATGGATGTGAAATTTGAGGAAGACTCAGCTTACAACAAATCCAGAACGAGACCTGTTGAAGAACCTGAAGAAACAAAAGCATCCAGAATTCATGACACAACCATGAACGAAGAATATCAAGAAGAATATCGAGTAATAGAAGAACCTCAAGAACCTGTAAATCGACCTCAGGAGAAGAATCCTCACAAGAGGAAACCTGCTTGGGTATGAGAAGTTATCCAAGATGCAGAAAGATATGGGGCTCTAGAAGAATCACACAGAGAAAGGAAAAGAACCAGGTCTTGTTCCAGTTATGTAGCGTTATTATGTGATTTCATTTATAAAGAACCTTCCAACTATGAATAAGCAACAGAAAAGAATGAATGGAAGGATTCTATGATCGAAGAGTACCAATCGATCATGAAGAATGATGTTTGGGATGTTGTCCCAAGACCTGAGGGGAAGTCTGTGGTGACTTCGAAATGGATCTACAAGATCAAGCATGATGCAGATGGCAGCATACAAAAATATAAAGCAAGATTCATGGCTCGTGGCTTCTCCTAGAAAGAAGGAATAGATTATGAAGAAACTTTTTCACCTGTAGCCAGATACACTTCCATCAGATCAGTACTTGCTCTGGCTGCAGTGATGAAATGGAAGATACACCAGATGGATGTCAAGACTGCTTTCTTGAATGGTGTAGTGGAAGAGGAAGTGTATGTGGAGCAACCACTCGGTTTTGAGACACATGATGGGGAGACTCATGTGTGTAGATTGAAGAAATCCCTGTACAGTTTGAAACAAACACCCAATACATGGTATGCCAGAATTGATAGCTTTCTATTCAGTTTGGGATTTACCAAGAGTAAAGCAGATTCCAACCTTTACTTCAAGGTTGAAGATGACAACGCAGTGTTACTCCTACTATATGTAAATGATCTATTTGTAACATGTATGGATGTGTTGATTACTGATACGAAGAGAAAGCTTGCTGTCGAGTTTGAAATGAAGGACTTAGGTATGATGCATTATTTTCTAGGCATGGAGGTGTGGCAGAATGCGGATGGAATCTTGCTCAGACAAGGGAAGTATGAAGTATAGATTCTGAAGAGATTTGGGATGATGGACTGCAAGGCACTAACCACACCTATGGCATCGAACCTGAAGCTATTGAGTGATGCTTCATCTGGGTCGATTGATGCCACGATGTATTGTCAGATGATTGGGTCCTTGATGTACCTGACGAATATGACACTAGATATTTGCTTTGCTGTGAACACCTTGAGCCAGTTCCTGAAAGATCCAAGACATGTTCACTTGATTGCTGCAAAGCATATTTTGAGGTACCTGAAGGGTACAGTTGATTATGGGCTCAAGTATAAGGGTGATCAGAAGATTAACCTGGAGGGTTATGTTGATTCAGATTGGGTAGGCAGTGTCATCGGTAGGAAGAGCACTTCAAGTGCTGCTTGAGTATGGGATCAGGTGTGATCTCCTAGTTTAGCAGGAAGCAATCCTATGTAGCACTGAGTACAGCTGAAGCAGAGTATGTCGTAACTTATTCACCTAGTTGTGAGGCGGTATGGCTTAGGAAGCTACTGTCTCATTTATTTGATTTCCAGTTAGATGCTTCTTATATATATTGTGACAACCAGAGTTGTGTGAAGTTGTCGGAGAACCCGGTGTTCCATGACAAATCAAATGATATTGAGATCAAGTATCACTATATTAGGGATATGGTGTAGAGAGGAGCAATGAAGCTCCAGTATGTTACGATGGACAAACATATAGCTGATGTGTTGACTAAGCCATTGGCTAGGGTGAAGTTTGAGTACTTCAGGGATAAGCTTGGTGTTCTCCAGATCGAGATTCCTCCCAAGAGGAAGTGATGTGTTCGTGATGTTCCTTTCTGACATGGTGAGAAGATTGGTTCCTTCCATGTTTAGATGTAAGCGTTGTGCCTTTCTGACGTGGTGAGAGGATTGGTTCTTTCCATGGTCGGATGCAAGAGCTGTGACATGGTGAGAGGATTGGTTCCTTCTATTTTCAGATGTATGTGATGATTCCACATCCAGCATGAAAAAGGGTTAGCTTTGTGAAGACTCATTCAGTATGAAAAAACACTGGCTCTGTGTAGATTCCACATTTAGTATGAAAAAGGACTAGATATGTGAAGACTCATCCAGTATGAAAAAGGAGTGGCTCTATGTAGATCCCAAATCTAGTATGAAAAAGGACTAGCTCTGTGAAGACTCATCCAGTATGAAAAAGGACTGGCTCTGTGTAGATCCCACATCTAGTATGAAAAATGACTAGCTCTATGAAGACTCATCTAGTATGAAAAAGGACTAGCTCTGTGTAGATGTCACATCTAGTATGAAAAATGACTAGCTCTGTGAAGACACATCCAGTATGAAAAGGGACTAGCCCTATAGATGTACATCCAGCATGAAAAATGCTTGGCTCTGTAGAACTTCCTGTGACGAGAAGAATCGTGAGATAGCACCCCTGATGATGATCCAGCAGTGATGATCCAGATCGAGTGATGATTTAGATCCAGTGATGATGTTCCAGTGATGATCTAGATCGAGTGATGATCCAGATCAAGTGATGATGTTCCAGTGATGATCCAGATCCAATGATGAAGATGAAGATGAATTGAAGTTGACGAGGACTCGATGATGATCCAGATGATACAAAGAAGAAGACTTGTGCTAATAAATTGTGTCGAGAGAATACCTTCCTAGTTAAGAGGGAGTGTTGATGTAATTGTAACTTCGAAATATATTCACTTGTATTCCTTATGTATTGTACCTCGATGTTTATTTTCGGGATGTGTCTGTAATGTACTCGAGTCATGTCATGCCTCGATGCTCCTATCGGGAGGTTCTATAATGTAAACAAGTCATTTCAAGTCATTGTGGGTAACCCTCCTATTAGTCAAGGGTTAAAGTCCCGCAGTTATGGGGCACTACGGTTATTGTGACTCTCCTAGAGAAGTCAGCCTTAGTTGATTATCGTCAAGTCGGGAATTAATATAATTAGAGAGTGAGTCTCTATATTTATAACAAACTCACTCACACTCAGTTGTAGCGCATCGCCGAGGAAGAAAAAGACACTGGGGCTAGGAAGAAAGAGGTTACTGCTGTCGGGAGATCATCTTACCGTTTTGGGGTTTTACTTTTGGTGCTGATTCTATCTCTAAGGAAGTTGCAGGGTTTTCTCCATTTATGGTTTCCCCGAGAAAAAACACTGTGTTCATTGTCTCTTGTGTTTGATTGTTGTGCTTGTTATTCTCTTAGTTAAAGATCCTAATATAATGCTAGCTTAATGATAAAAATCTAACACTTTTACCTAACGGATATATTACACAAGTTGATCTTAACTAACTCCTAAGTGTCTAAATATCCTAACATCCCCCCTTAAGATCAACTTGGGATAGGATTGAAAGATATACAAAAGTGGCACTATTAGGAGAAGGAAGGAGGCATTAGAGCTTATCCCCCCTTGAGGACACATTCCTGAACTCCTAACATAGATCAAAGTTTAGAAAACTTCGCTTCTGTAAGAGACTTGGTGAAGATGTCTGCAACTTGATCATCTGTAGGGCAATAGAGCACTTCAATAACACAATCATTAACAAGATTTCTGATGAAGTGCATGTGTAGCTCAATGTGTTTGTTGCACTGATGTAGAACTAGATCTTTGGCAAGCGTGATGGCACTTTGATTGTCACACCAAAGTGGAGTAAGTTGCTGCTGCTCGAATCCAAACTTTGAAAGGATCTGTCGAAGCCATAAAGCTTCCTGACTGGCATTAATTGCAGCTCTATATTCTGCTTCTACTGAAGAAAGAGAAAGAGTTTGTTGTTTCTTACAAGCCCAAGTGATAGGTCCAAATCCCAGACTGAAAACATAACCTGCAGTAGACTTTCGATCATCAAGATCGTCGGCCCAATCTAAATCAGTGAAACCAACTAACAAAGGTTTCCCCCCTGTACTATAATGAATCCCAAACTGAATTGTACCTCGAATATATCGAAGTATTCTTTTTGTTGCTTTCTAGTGACTTCCATGAAGTGTTTGCATATAATGGGAACATGACCAACGACAAAGGAAAGGTCAAGATGAGAATGAGTCAAGTATAAGAGACTACCAACAAGCTGACAATACATGGCATCTAATTTAGGGGAAGTACAAGTTACCGAAAGTTTGACTCTAGACTAGAAGGGAGAAGGGGCTGGTTTACAATATTCCATGTGGAAGCGACGAAGAAGGTCACAAGCATACTTAGACTAGAAAAGAAAGATTCCCTCTTTCTTTTGCAAGACTTGGAGAATAAGAAAATAATGCCAATCCTAAGTCTGACATTTCAAAATTTTGCTTAAGACTGGATTTCACATGGGTTATAAGTTTAGGGTCACTACTAGTAAGGATAAGATCATCAACATAAAGAACAAGTATGATGAGATGGTTTCCTATTTTCTTGGTATAGACATTGGGGTCATAATGGCATCTAGAAAAACCAGTGTCAAGGAGAAAGCTATCCATTTTGGCATACCAAGCTCTAGGAGCTTGCTTAAGGCCATATAAGGATTTCTTAAGAAGATAGACAAAGCTAGAGTTATCCTGAACATATCCAGGAGGTTGTTCCATGTAAATTTTCTCCTGTAAATTGCCATGTAAAAAGGCAAACTGGACATTCATTTGATGGAATTCCCAGTTATGTAAGGCAGCAAGGGAAAGAACAAGGCAGATGGAATTCATTTTTGTGACAAGAGAAAAGGTTTCATTGTAGTCAATCCCTTCAAGTTGGGAAAAACCTTTGGCAACTAACCTTGCTTTAAGTATTTCAACACTTCCATCTAATGCATACTTAGTTCTATAGACCCATTTATGCTTGACAAGTTTTCTTCCTTTTGGAAGAGGAACAAGATTCCAAGTATCGTACACCATTAAGGAAATATATTCTTCATCCATAGCTGCATCCCAATCTGGATTTCCTGAAGCTTCTGTAAAAGTTTCTGGATCATGATTCTCGGAAACTTGAGCCAAAAGAGAAGAGGCTCGCTGAAACTAAGAATGTGTTCGACGTTGATCTCTAGGATCACCGACAAGATCACCAGCTGCTTCACATGTTGAACGGACCCATCGAGGAAGCATTGGTTCTGGTGCAACTGGAGGAACATGAGCAGGAGGAGGTGGATTTTCATTCTCACTGTCATCATCAGAAACTGGAGTTGGAAACTTGTCAAGGAAGTTGGAAGAATAAGAAGAAGGCATAATTGCCGAATTTGGCTCGCAAGCCAAAGATGGCACACCCACCAAGTTAGGCTCGCAGGCTAAGACATTTTCATCAAATATAACATTTCTTCTAATGATTATATCATGAGAATGTGGCTGAAGAAGTATATAACCTTTTACATCTTCTGAATATCCAACAAATATGCACTTTTCACTTTTAGGCTACAATGCTTTCTGTTTTTAATTCGAAATGTGAGCCCATGCTTCACAACCAAACACACGAAAGTGACTTACATCTGGTTTAATTTTACTCCATGCTTCTTCCGGTGTTATACCTTGTAAAACTTTAGTGGGTCTGCGATTAACTATGTAATTTGCACAATTTATGGCCTCAGCCCAATATTGAAAACTTAGTCCCTTAGATTGGATCATACAATTAGCCATTTCTTTTAAAGTGCGATTCTTTCGTTCAGCTGCACCATTTTGTTGTGGTGTATATGGAACAGTGTGTTGTTGTTGGATTCCTTGTTCAGTGCAGAAACTAGTGAACTTGTTGTTAACATATTCTCCTCCATTGTCAGATTTTAACTTAATAATTTGATGACCAGATTGTTTTTCAACAAGGGCCTTGTAGGCCAAGAACATGTTAAATACTTCGCTCTTAAGTTTTAGGAAGTAAACCCAAGTGCGTCTGGAGTAGCCATCAATGAAAGTTAAGAAATATTTGAAACCAGAAAATAAAGCAGATGGAAAATGGCCACATAAGTCACTATGCACAAGCTCCAAGGGAACCGAGGTGTGCCAAGAGACACGTTTGTCAAAACTGTCCTGATGATGTTTTCCGAGTACATAACTAGAACAAACACCATCCTTGCAAGATACTATCGGAAGACCAGTTACCATATTGTCTTTACATAGTTGTTGCAATGAGCGATAATTTGAGTGACCAAATCGCTCATGCCAAAGTTTGCTCAAGTTATCACTATAAGCAACAAAAACTGAAGGAAAAGATGATAACCCAAAGTTGTTAAATTTGTACAACCTGGTAATATCATCAATAGTTCCAATAGCAAGGACATTTTGAGGATTTTTAAAATCCTTGATTACAACTTGGTGAGGGGTAAACGTCACAGTTTTACCTTCAGACTGATAACAAATTGCAGGAATATTTTGGAACACATAGTACATGACTGAAATGACCATTTTCTACCAAAACTATTCCAAATCCTACAACACTTAGAGATCTATCATCACCAACAAATATTTGCTTGGTGTTACATTCATGCATAGTAGAAAAGATGGTTTGATCCTTAGCCATATGATAAGATGCTCTAGAATCAAAGAGCCAAGCATTTGAAGTAGAATAAGAAGATGCAACATAAGAGTAACCAGAAGCACAAAGTGCATGTCCATGAGAGGTAAATTCTGAAGACGAATCTAAGCTTATGTGGTGCTTCTTCATTGCTGCTTCCAAGGCTGCCATCTTCTTGAAACACTTAGATTCATCATGATTATCTTTCCCACAAAAATTGGAATGACGCTCAGTCTTCTTTCCTTTTGGCTTGGATCCTTTGTCATTTTTTAAAGGAGGAGCTGACTGAGAGGGTTTGGGACCCTTGTTGTTTGGCTTATTATTGCAAAATTTTTATTTCTTGGGAAGCTCGGACTTTTATTTCTATTGGGACATTAAGGATTTCCTAGATGTATCTGCATTGTTAATTATTCCAAGATAAATGAGCTTATTTTTCTCTCTAATCAAGGAATCACAAAATTATTCAAGACTAGGCTCTTAATAGCTAGTTGCAGTCAATGATTCTTTCATGGAGTAGAATGTAGATACAAAAATAGAATATGCAGGTTCAAGTTTGGAAAGAATATGATAAATACATTGTTTTTCTTCTTTTTTAATCTTGCATTCTTCACATAAGATTCTAAGATTTTTATACGTAGATAAATAGTCTTGAATGCGTGAAAAGTCACTTGGATTTAAAGAAATTGACCTATGCTCAAGTTGATGACCTCGAATTTCATTGTGTTTACCAAATACAGATTCCAACTTTTTCCAAGCTTTATCAGGTTCATCAATTCAAGATATGTGGAATCGAAAATCAGTAGAGATTGACATCCCAATCAATCCACGAGCTTCATCACATCTATTTGCCCATTTAGTTTTCTTATCATCACCAGTGGGTTTTGCTTCTTTCCCTGAGGTTATCTTGAATAGTCCCCTACTTCGTAGAACATCCTCCATACGATATTTTCATGAGAAATAGTTAGAACTTATAAGTATAATATCACAAGGGGCGGCCATACTGTAAAATAATAGCTGAAAGAACAAAAATTAACTATCTGGATGCAAAGAGCTCGAAAAAATATGCGGTTTAAAAAAAAACAGCACTGAAAACTAATTCTAGATGATGAAACTATGTTTGATCAAAGAAAATGTTAAAGATGTCCCCAATAGTGATGTGGCAGATATTAACTTGACCAACTAAAAAAACAACTCCCTTCTTCCCAAGATGAACCTTTGACAATCACTTACAAGAAAGTTGTTTTTTAAGTGAATCACTTTTGTAAAATAAGTGATGTTCACTTTTATAATAATATTACTTTTAAATAGTGTGACAATAAATTAAAATACTTAAGTGACTCACTTTTTATTTTATTTTATTTATGTGAGATGCACTTTTACAATAAAGTAACTTGAAAATAGAAATTGCATGCACTAAAAGTAACTTAATAAGACTTGAACTCAAGACCTATTAAGGAAGAAAGCAACTTTGAACCAAATGAGCTAAGTTTAAAAAGGTACTTAAAAGAATGGAAAGAGAAATGTTTTTTTTTTTTTTTCATTCTTTGTGGTTGCCTTTTTTTCCTGCAAAACACAAAAAAAATGAAAAACAAAAAACAAAAAAACATTTTTCACACTATGGGTGGGGTTAGATCTTGGTTAGCTTACCCATAAAGTTTATGTTTTCAAGTTTTCTCGCTGTTTCTGATTCATCGTGATCGCACAAGGTGCACATCAAAGAGCATACGTAGCCGAGAATACAAAAAAAAATTTCCTTTTATGTTTCTGATTCTCCGCGATCGCGTAAGGTGCATGACAAAGAGCATACGCAGCTAGGGAAGGCAACAGTTCAAGACGAAAACAGTAAAGATCTAATAGTAAAACTGATAAAATATGAGAGATTTAAAAAATAAAACAAATCTGTCACCGTAACATTATACCTTTAGATTTGCCAAAATGGGTGTTTCTGGAGTAAACGAAAATAGGTTTCGATGAAACAAAAACTATTTCCCAATGAAAACAGCACTCTGGACGCAATGGAATATGGAACCATAAACCCTTTCAAATTTTCGGCAACATCGGTTCCAAATCTCGATCAAAACCGAAAGCGGCTCTTCATAAATGCTCTTATACCATGTAAGGTTTCTCGTTACACCAAAACCCTTAGATGTTGATGAACATTTGAAACCCAACACAAGGCCCAATCACCAGGAGTGGTAGTTAGTCCACTTGTTTTATATTCCCAGAGGTGTGGCGGTTATACCCATGAGGAGGTTATACCGATACTCCAACATGCACACCACATCTTGGTTAATCAGATTATATTTTTTGGTATTAGCCATCTTGCCTCCATGCCAGAGGAAGTTTCGAATCTCCCCATTGATGTCCTGTATAATTTGTTTAGGAGCTAGTGAGATTGAGCAAGCATAAATTGGTTGAGCAGAGAAAACAAATCTAATGAGTACTGTCTTTCCTACTGGGTTGTTCCATTTGATTCCCCAAGAATTGATTTTTTTTAAATTTTGTTAATCAGTCCTTGCCAGTCTACCTCATTTCCCCCCATTGAATATGGGAATGCCCAGGTAGTTGAACAAGTTCCATGTTGTGATTCCTTTGAATCTAAGGATTCATGATATCTTTGCCATGATACCGGAAGGACAATTCCAACGATATACTTTAGATTTAGTGGAATTTAGCTTACCGTCTGTAGCATTAAGGAAAGTGGAGAGCACTCTGTTGAATCTTTCTGCTATGATTGTGGATGCGCCACCAAGCAGGATGGTATCATCAGTGAACTGTGCATAATTTATAGCTCTAACACCTCTTGCAATTTTTAGATCCTTGAGCTCCCCATTATCTTGTTGCTGCTGCAAAGTTTTGCTCAAAGAGTCAGCTACTAGTAGATAACGATATGGAGACACCAAGAAGCCTTGCCTGATTCCCCTGCTGGCTTGAAAGAAATTGGTTGGTCTACCATTTACCAATGGAGCAATCTAGCCACTGCTGATGCAAGCCTTAATCCATCTAATGAACCTTGAGGAGAAGCCAAACTTTGACATGCTTTCAAAGAAAAATAAATGATTTACTCAATCAAAGGTGTTAGCCATATCGAGCTTTATAGCCATACCTTGTTGATTTCTATCCATGCTGGTGTGGATTGCTTCCTGGATGATTATGATGTTGTCAAGAATTTGGCACTCAACAATAAATCCTCCCTGTGTATCCAAGATTATCCTTCCCATTATTTTATTCAATCTTGTGGCTAGAATTTTTTAGAGTATTTTGTATGAGGTATTACAGAGAGAAATAGGATTGAAGCGATCTATTGAGATCGTTTTCTTTTCTTTTGGAATCAGAGTGAGAAAGGAAGAGTTGGTGCCCCCCCCCCCAACCTTGTTCTTTCTTCTCGTCCAATTAAGCATTCTTTTCAAATCCTCTTTGATAGTATCCCAGGATGCCCTATAGAAATTGATGGTGAACCCATTAGGCCCGGGTTCTTTATCTACCTATAGAGACCAAATGGAATCCTTGATCTCAAATTTGAGAATGGGTTTAGACAGATCCTTGTCATCCTGCTCCATTATAAGGGAAGGTATTCCTGAGAGGAGATCATCCTGTGCTAGTGGGTCAGTCTCTTCCTTGTCCATGTATAGATCTTTGAAGTGTTGGAAAACATGATCCTTGATCTCCTCCTGATCCACCATCCTCTTACCATCTTTGTCCTTTAGTTCTTTGATCATGTTAAAGCAAATCCTTGCTTTTGTTTGCTTGTGGAAGTAATCCGTGTTACTATCCCCTCCTTTTAACCATAGCTGTTTGGATTTCACCCTCAATTCCTCTTCCTCACACTTGGCTGCATTGAGGATCTTTAGATTTAATTCTTTTTTTTGGTTGATAAAAAGGGGGCTGATTTCCTCCTTTTCCATATTGGAATGCAGGGATGCTAGCCCAGATTGAAGCTGGCTTTTCCTATTGCTAGTGCTTTTGTATTTCATTTTCACCCAGGATTTCATCTCATAGCGAACCTTTCTCAACTTGCTATCCAAAATGTAACTAGGAGAGCCGGTGTAATCCAATCTCCATGCATCTTTTATGATGTCCATGGATTTTTCCTCTTGAAGCCAAGAGGAGTTGAAGCGGAAGGGTATGGGACCAAGGTTTACAAAGGTTGCTGACACCAAGGATATTGGATTATGATCCAAGATAGTTGAGGGAAAAGTAAAAGAAGTAGGATTGAGGTCTCTAAGAAGGAAATAAGCACTTACCAAGAAATGATCAAGCTTGGCCGCGATGTATCCTGCACTCATCCTTCTGTTACTCCATGTGTATTTCCCATTTTTAAAGGAAGATCTAGCATATCTGGCTCAGAGATCAAATTCTCCACATTTTCCCCATAGGGATCTCTAACACTGGAGCCCTCTCTTTTCTCTGATTGCACATTGGTAGCATTCAAATATCCAACGATTATGAATTCTTTCCCTTCCATTTCATCTTTTAGAGATGCTAGGCTGTTCCATAAAGTTTTGTTGTCTCTACAATGTGTTGGGCCATACACGTTGCATACAAAGCTAACATTTGGATCATATTTTTCCTGAAACTCGGTTAGGATCCAGTGTTGATTCTCCTTGACATTTTTGATCTCATACTTGTTTGAAAAAAAAGTCGCTATTCCTCTTGAGGCCCCTCTGGAGCTTATAGCGTTTCCCTGGCTAGTTGTCCAAAAGTGTTGTGAGAGCGCCAGGACTTCCACATCACTCATTTTTGTCTCTTGGAGAAACATGATGTCTGGCCTTTCAGCCTTAATGATGTCTTTTATGGCTTCCACTTTGTTTGCTCCGCCCAGTCCTCTGCAATTGCAAGAGACAACTTTCATTACTTCTTGATTGATTGAGAACCTGCTCTAGACCTTCCATATGCTTTCCCTGAGTTTTTGTGATTTTGCAGGAGCTTTGTTTCTTCAATGCTCCTTTGCCTTCCGAGTTCCAGTTCTCTCTCTGCTTCCTATTCTCTGTGATACCTTTTTAATTTTCCTCCTCTGGTATTTGGAGCATTTTCAGGAATCTCTTGTGACCCATTTGAGGATGTGTCAGGGAATCACGCAAAGGAGGAGGCTCTGCTTTGTTTTACCCTTTCAGCCCAAGATCCTCCAAGTGATGGGGAGCCATCCATCTCTACATCAAGCCTTTCATTCCTGGGTGAATTTGTTGGAATGCTGCTTCCTGCTAAGATGTCGTGTGGATCTGATATGCTTTCTTCACTAGTCACTTCGTTCAATATGATTTTCCCCTCTTTAATATTCAAAAGGTTAAACTGACTATTTTTTGTGGCCTCCTTTTCTCCCTGCTCTGATGCTTTTCCATTCTCTTCCTGTGGATCTTTTGACTCGAGGTTTCTCGGTGCCATTTTCCTTCATATTTTCGCCTGTTGCTACCCTTCTTATTGAGTTTTCTCTAAGTTTTCCTGCACTACTTTAGGGAAGTTTTTGACAAAATGTCCGTACTCATGGAATTTCTTGCATTTGAACGCAGTTGCTCATAATCAAATTTTTGAGCATGTTCCCAACCATTTATGCAGAGACTTATAATTTTTGGTAGCCCCTTTTCTAAATCAACCTCTACACAGATCCATGCATAAGAAAATAGAGGGCCCTTCAGTTCTGCCTTGTCTATGTATTTTCCAAGAGAGTGTCCTATTTCTTGAAGTGTTTCATCATTCTAGTAGTGTAACAGGAGATGGGGGAGACAAACCCATACTGGGACTACAGAAGGCACATCCCTTTTTGGATTGAATGATAAACTCCATCGATTCAGGTATAACCCTCGAGGGCCCATGAAATAAGGCCCACTTCTGAATATTAGATCCTTGTCTTCTTTATTTTCAAACAAAAAGGTGAAGAATCCCTTGCCACAGAAGCAGTGCTGTAGACCCCCAGAGATCAGAGTCATCAGGTTTTTTTTCACCTACAGATCCATTGTTTTTGGTGATGGAAAGATGCCGATGAACTGTCCAATCAACCCCCACTCACTTAGTGCGAGGGATTTCATCCTTGAAGTTGTCGACAAGATCTGAATTCTACGAGCATTAGCCTTTTTCAGAAAACCATCTCCTTCATCTGTCGGGGAAAGAGGAGGTGGAGGCTTGGAGGCCACGAGGGCCCTGCATGCCGTATCCAAAGTCCTTCTTCATTCTTCCGAGCTTGGATCCTCTTGAGGATCCATCCCAATCCTGGCAAGGGCAGAGGCCCACAACTATTTCAATCGGATCCAAGTTTTTAAATATCTAGATAGATCGAGTCTAGAGAAGAGTAGAGCGTGAGATGCATGCAGTGTTGGTGCACATGTAAAGCTCAAACAATTAGAAACCAGGACGTGTGAGAGTTTGCAGGACTCTCACGTTCGGCCCCAATTATGATTCTGATTTTTTATAATAGTGTTTATTATCAATGGTGTTCAATCTATGATATAGAGCTTACTAACAACTATAGTAATGTAAACAAGTAGGTTCCATATTTACTAACTCAATCCAACTAGTGTTATTCTATAATCAATAAGGAGGGGCTAATATACAAGCTCACTTGTAAGTTGTAACAATGCCTCTATGGGTCCAATCAATGGAGTTACTTAGTAGTTCATAGGGTAACCGTGCATAACTTATACTGATGATCATGTTCATCTCTCTTTCTGCTTACTAATCTATCTAAGTTCAACTTATTGAATAGTATTTACATAACATAACCTAAGCTGATATTCACCTTTAATCACATGATAGTATCTATCACAGTAATCAATGGTAAAAAAAATAGGCAAACTACTTATGGAACATGTCTCTCTCTTATTAATAAGTACAAGTATCATAATTATTAGGGAAAAATATATATTGAGTGATAAAAAGGTGATTACCATTTGCCTAGTATAGATCTTGTGCTCATTTTGGGTGAGTGCTCACCCTGGCTGGCGTTTGAGTTTTATATCCATCTTCAACAGTTTTAGTAGAAACAAATCAAGCAAAAAATCTTGCAACTAATAAGAACAAGATAGAGCTATTAAAGGAAAAAAAGTAAGTTTACCATGACAAGTTTCATTACCTTTTTCCGGGGTGCGCCACATGCCCCCTCAATAATTTTTATTCTTGTTGAGGATCCAAATCCTTTTCTTACTCAAGCTCTAATATATGTACACCAATAATTTACAAGTGGATGAGTTTCTGATATATATACACCAAAAATTTACAAGTGGATGAGTTTCTGATATATATACACCAATAATTTACAAGCGAATGGGATTGACTCTATATTTAGATAGCCTAGAAATCATGCTAATTACCAGAGAGATTATATAGCCCCTACCTCTGTAAGGAGAGAGAAGGAGCACATTTTAGTTTTTAAATTCCCTCTGTCCCTACGCCTAGCTATTTTATCGAATTCTAGTTTTAATTTTATCCACTCTCCTAAATGTTATAACTGCTAAATCCCCGGTATGAAAGACATGAGTCTTACCAAAGGGTGTTTTCTATTATGAGATACGCTCAAGAAAGGAGACAAATATTACTACTATTTTTAAGGACTGGTATTCCAATCACCCAGGAATTAGACTTTTTTCGCATATACCTTGTAAAGCTATGTTAAACTGTGAGCAGTAATGGTCATGTGTAGGTCTTAAACGAAAACTGTTTCATAGGTTTAGAATATGCTTATTTTCCATTATAAAATGATGCTAGCTAATGTGTGAACTATTGCATAGGATTCCACATCCATAAGATTGGCATAGTTTTAAAGTTCTAGGCTCAAATATACGGAAAATATCATTTCATAGAAGGTACTATAGAAATTTTTGAGCTTGGTCATTCTTGTTGTGTGGCAGCTGAAATTACAATTTACCATCATCTCTCTGCAAATTTCCATGGGCACACCTCTCTAGTAACTAAGAACATATGCATATATCCATCTTTCCATAGTTAAACCATGCTCCATAGGGTTAGGGTTTTCTCCCTTAAATTGGAAGCAAAGGTTGTCCATCACACCAGTTTGCTTCAATGGTAGTAATGGCTACATATTTTTAATAATGACCATGACAAAACCTTCTCCCTATCTCTCCCACAAATAGGCCTAGGCCCAGTTAGTGTTTTAACACCCCTATTTCATTTCCAACAATGTTACAATGTTATAAAATTATATCACCCAGACCCATAAGACCAAGTATCTCACCATGTAGTTATCCAGTCGTATTGGTACAAAAAAATAAGAAATAGGGATATTTATAGGTTGGTGTAAACAGTCGTGCACATGAAAGCTATTATATATATGTAACATTATACCCTATCCTATTTATATTATTAAAGGGCCTGGAAAATCCATTCTATTCTATTTTATAGTTGATCCATAGTTGGTTGAGAAGCTGGCCAATTGAAGCAAGTTAATTGGTAAGGTCGGTATTGATAGCAGTTACCAGTAACGATTCTTAAGTGTCCCATATATGAATTAATTGCAAATTCTTCATGAGGATCTTAAACAATATCATATAAAACAGGGAATCAATTGAATATGGGACAGGGTAGAACCAATTAATCTATTCCGGGCGTATTCTTCCCGCCTATTGGGAACCTATTATTATTTAAGGCATGCGACACCTATGCAAGCACGAGCAAAGGGACTGGTTCTCAATTTTAGGTTGGGATATCTTTCAAACAAAAACTTTAATGGGAATTCTTAGCCACCCTTTCAATATAACTCACGATGAATTAAGAGTAGGGCGATTATTTCACGGGCATATACCAATAACACCAATAGCAAAGGGGAAGACACTTCTAAAAAAGGGGATTTTGAAGGGTTAGTCGGGGTTATTCAAGCAACATGGTGAATTGACCAAGTTATTGAATTAAATATTGAGCAATTACATGGCTATGGTATCGCTTCTTATTATGTCGCTATGATGACAAATCATATTGGTATTGGAGAGTAGTTCCTGACCTTAGGGGGAGTTCCCATGTGTTAGGTCATGATTTTGTCTTCCTTAGTTTTATGCTTTTATTTATGTTTTTGAACCTTGCTAGTATTTTTGCTTCTAGGAAATTTTGTTTGTAAAGGTAATTTTGAGTTCATACTTTTAGTTTTCATGATTTTGATTTTGCTTATTTTTAAGCCTGCTTTTATAATTTTTGCTTAGATTTCATTCTTGAAGGGTTTTACAAGGCATATATGGATTAAATGGTTTTATAAATGACACGAAGGTCGAGATTAAGCACATAAACCAAGTTTTAAACTTTATTAGTGACCTAATGATGTGAAATTATTTGATTGGACTTTCTTGTAGCGCAAGAGCAAAATTAATACAATAGAGCACTACAAGAAAGTTGCGAATGCTAAAATCATCATTTTTTTAGTTTGATTTTTTGGGTGTCTTGTCTCTGAGGTGTTAATCACATCATTTGATGCATTTGATACGTGTCATGCATAGTTTTATCATTGAAGCAGGTGGATGATCATCATAAGAGGTAGATCGTGGCGATTGCATGCAGTGCAGGGTGAATGATGACAACGAGTAGAATGAGACAGAGTTTTTCAGGAGTATGTTCCTTATTTGAAGGACACGAAGGATATTGAAGGTCACGGTGAGAAAACACTGCTGAGAAATCAGGATTTTTCAATTGAATGAGGAAATAGGGTTTTTTAGCAGCGACTGTTTGAAGTGGTCTGGACAGTTAGAGACAGGTGGAACATAAAATTCGACACTTAACCATTGAAGTGATTACAGTATAGCTCTCGTATTGGTCTTCTGAGAAGGTACCCCGTGTGTCATTGCTAGGCTTTGCTTAATTTGGGGATTTTCTGATAAAATCCTTAATGTTAAAATTCGAAGGAGGAATATGAGTTTTTCACCTAATAGATTGTGAATGATGAATTATTAACAAATATATCCAAGTATTCATCATTTAAAATATTAAAATTCAAAGTAGAACTGTTGGAGTTCCCTGAACTCTGTGATTAGGTCATACTGTTGCAATTTGGCACAAAATATTTCTGAACTATGGGTTAGGACAGACTGTTATGATTTGAAGATGGATAGACTGTGGGATATCGACAGGTGCTGTTAAACCATAGTGAA
Source organism: Pseudotsuga menziesii (assembly GCA_001517045.1). Taxonomy (NCBI): domain Eukaryota; kingdom Viridiplantae; phylum Streptophyta; class Pinopsida; order Pinales; family Pinaceae; genus Pseudotsuga; species Pseudotsuga menziesii. Next base: position 105,162 of record LPNX010842679.1, on the reverse strand, counting down.
TATGAAGAAAGGTGGAAAAACAAATAGAGCTGATCCCACTAACCTAAGTTGGATAGATAATTTTCCAGAATGTGCAGAGTTATTTTCAAATGCAGGATGGTTGACATTCTTCAAAAAGATTGATGGATATCATGCAGAGGTGTCTCATAAATTTGCTCAGTGCTATGATAAAGACATTGTGTCTTTTGATACTTTAAAATTCAAAATGACTAAGGAGTTGGTAGATGAGGCAATAGGAATCTTAAACGAGGGAGAATTATGGTTTAAGAAAGTTCCATTCACCTTCAATGCACAAAAGTACTTACTTCCTGGTGTAATTGCAGATTGGGGCAAAGGTGTACCCATTCATAGCTTCAAACTTGAATGGATAGAGCCCATTAATGTTTTACAGAGTTATATTACTTGTGAGGGTAGATATGCCTTTGTTTTCAAATACCACTTCAGATTTCGCCAGCATCTCAATGATGAGTCCAAGATGAACTTACCCTTCTTCTTTCTGAAGAGTCCGCAGAAGATGTCTTGCAGAGTTAAGGAGAACCAAAATCATACTAAACAGTCTATTTTCCATCATGGACTTATCAAACTCATCATAAACACTATTTTGTAGAGTAGGGGAAAGACTTGGGAGTATTTCATTTTCTGGTCAGGTTTTCAAAATGGTCAAGAAGGACAGTCTCACAGAAGACAAGCTGATAAAGGGCAGACTTTGATCAGAAAGCTCAGGAAAAAGGTAAAGGTCAAAGATGAAGACAGGGTTAAATTAGAGGAAGTTTTAGATCATGCAAATGAAGACTTTGAATCTAAATAGCACCTTAATGACAATGAGAGCAAAAATTTATAGTCAGATATTAAGGAAGCCGAGCTTATTGAAAATGATGTACGTGCAGAGATAATTTTTGCTGAAAATGTTGTACCTGCAGAGAAAATTTCAGATGAGAAAGAGGATATTGAAGTTCAAAGACAAAGTCCTATCATAGTTTTGTCAGAAGATGAGAAATGCCTATTTGATGATGATAAAGTCCCTGTCACTGATGCAACTAGGGTTTGTACTGAAAATGAATTTCATAGCCAGGGTGATGAGGTAGCATTACCAGAACGAAAGAAACTAAAAGTTGTTGAGTTTGCCTCAGTTACCCATCAGGGTAAGACTCTCAAAATGTTGGGGGAGATTGCTCCTGTGTGGAGACCAAAAACTAGACCTAGAAATAAGCTTAGGCAGAATATGAAAAAGTTGCTGAATCCTAAATTGAACAAAGAAAGAGTAACAGTGATAGATGATTCTTCATCTAAGGAAAAATTGAATGATGATAAAGGTGACAGTAAGGGTAAAAGGCCAATGGAATTGGAAAGAGAGTTTGTCCTGACTGATACTAAAAGATCTGATATATTTCTAGAGGTATGAAGTCAGATGTTGTAGGAACAGCAAGAAGGTGACATAAAGGGTTCTTACTCAGAAAAGAATGTGATGGTTGAGGAAAAGGTTCCATGTAAAGCTGAGAGTGAAGAACACCTAGGTTTTCCTAAAACTCCTACAGAATTGTTGCCAGAAGATGAAGAAATGTATAAGAGATTGAATATTCCATGGCTTCCAAATGAGATGCAAACCATAGCAGGAAATAAAACCTTTGATTCAGAAAAAGAGAATTTACAGAGAAGTGTAAAACAATATAAGTATCAGGTTGAGTACATGTAGGAGACGAATGATGGCTTGGTCATGGCAAACAGAAGACTCAGAGATGATTTGGAGGAGGTGAATAGCCATTATCAGGAGCTGATTGCAGTTTCAAGAGAAGCATTGAAAAGGAAGAGGAATACAGAAGGTCAATTCACAATGTTGAAGCAAACCATCCAGGATCTGCAGCAGCAAAATGAAGAACTAACTAGAAAGATTGCAGATATGGAAGCAGATCAACTGAAGGCAAGAAGAAAAGCCCAAGCCCTGGAAGGGATAGCGTTGTTAGCTGAAGTAGCTAAAGATTTGTAAAGTTTGTTAAGATAATCAGTTATTAGTTAGGTTTGAAAGTTACTTTATTTTTGTAAATCTTATTTAGATGAAACTATTTCGATGGATAGACTAAAAAAGCAGTTAGGGTTCAGTTCCTTAACCAATTTTGGAGGATAGTATTGATGTAAGTCACAAAGAGGATAGATGATTCGATTTTTTGGCTGGAAAGAGGAGGTCTTCAGACTTGTTCATAAGCTAAGTAAATGAATCTTATGCGTATTTGAAAGACTGATTATGAAATATATGCTCTATTTACCCTTTAGTTTGTTCGTTGGCTTCAGTTATAACCTGTTTTAGTTACTCAGTTGGTAATTTAATTGTTGGTTTAAAGTTTTTTTACTTGGAATGCTTGCCATCTATGGATGAACCTCAGTGTTTTTTTCTGTTGGATTATGGTTATTATGTTATGCATCTCAGCCTTTCTATGCTTATGATTTAGTGTTTATTTGGATTTATGAAAGCATTCCCTCTTGTCATCAAACTTCTCAACCAAAAAGCCTTGAAAACCCTAAAAACCCTATTTTGTTTTATTGAGATTATTGAGATTGTGTTGGCTTGTTCTCTTGTAGTTTGGGAACAATTTCTGGCATAAACACCATGAATGCTGACTAAACTGAGAAAGCAGCAAGAAGGTAGAGAGTTCATTCTCATAATCCCTTAAATTGGTACTATAAAAGGAATAAAATAAGTGTTCTATTACGAGATCTCCTTTAAAAAAACCAATGAAACCTGGCATATAAAAGGAATAAAATAAGCATTTTATTTTGGGGATCTCCTAAAAAAAACCAATGAACTTGGCATAGGATCACCCATTTGGAGAACTAAATGGCTCATATGGCCTTGGAGGTGTCTCAGATGGCTGGCTCGAAGAGTGACTTAAGTGAACCATCATGTTGCTTACTTGGTTGCCACATTTGTACAATATAATAATTAGAATAAAAAAAACTTCAAAAGTAAAGTGAGAAAGTACTTCAACTGGATAATCCATAAAAGGAGACAATAACATGTAATAAAACCATTCATTATAAGGAAAACACAATATTTATGGGAGTTTTTAGTGTTATATAAAAATAATTAAATATAATTAAATAACATGTAATAAAACCATTCATTATAAGGAAAACACAATATTTATGGTAGTTTTTAATGTTATATAAAAAATAATTAAATATAATTAACTGGTGCATATGAATTATTGAACTGCATTGATATGCATAAAAGTGATACATCAATATAGAGCTAAATCCTCATCTATTAATAATATTTGAAGTATGTAAATAGCATGAGTGGGTTGGTTAAGAGCATGTGTTTTCTCTTAGGAGGTCACAAGTTCAAATCCAGAGGGGGGTAGTGTATGTACACCTCTGTAGACTTTAGCAGTTAAATCGCTGCGTAGAGGGGGACCCCTTGTCCCACAAACAAGGGGGTCTCATACACCAATTTGATGTCTCGCTTGGCGGTGACCTTAAAAATAGATTATTATTATTGTTAAATACAATTTCTTATTTTTAGTGTAAAATTTCAATTATTAATTAGAAAGTCAAATAACATAAACGACTAGCTATATCATTCTTTTTCAAAAAACCTATGGCATTCATTGTAGTTTCAGCTTTTATCTATTTCATAAGATTACATTCATAAAAAATAGATATCGTATTAAACTACCCAAAATATGGAAGCGAAATCTTCAATCACACTTTAAATGTTTGCTAGAATGAAAAAAATATATATAGATGAAAAACCATGAAACTCAGAATTTAACATCAGAGGAGACTAAAGCTTCCTCCTTGACTTCATTGTGTCTTTAGGAATGACTTATTTTCAGAGTGTCTCAACTGTTATATTTAGTTCTCTAAAGATGTGTAATTGTTTAGAAGCTTGCCCAACCTCCTTTATATTTTGACCAATAGATATCAACATAACATTTATCGCCATAGTTTAAATGTGTTAGGAATTGACTCTTTTATGGCTGCTCAAATTACAAGAAGGGAAACTAGCAATTTTGCCTAGAAATCTAAGAAGAATTATTTTGGATTGATAGAATCTCATGATCATCATCATGACTCATGTGGCATCTACAATGAAATCAAGTAAATAAACTATCGATTTCAATATGTAAATAAACTATCGATTTTAATGTGTAGTGATGTTCTCCTACTTGGGTCTCTCCTCCAATCTATAATTTGCAAATAGTAAAAAGAACAAGTGAAAACCAGCTTCAAATCTCTTGTTTCATCTTAGCTGATTTTTTGCCCATTTTTCCCAAGTTTCTACTGATTTTGGCTGATTTTTGAGCTGTTTTTATGCTTTGATTTTTTACCCAAAAATTAGCAAGTAGTTCATCTCATGATTTCTCGCAATGTCATTGATTTTTGGGAAATTTTTACAACACTAACTACAGTTGCAATGACGGTAGTTGAGTGCGTTGTATCGAACTTATTACTAAAATGAGTTATTATAAATTTAGATATATGTGATTTCTTTTTGTAAAGCACATATGTCGCAATTTTATAGGCATGAATTCTGCATACTTATTAGAACCTACTCCTAAACTTACTTTGAAAAGGATATGATTCATTGAAGAGTGTAGAATATCCCCAATATTTTTCAATCGTTCATAGCCCAAAGCCTTGTGGAAGTTCTTTTGTGGGTTCTCATTTGCTATATTGCATGCCTATAACTGTCCTCAAGTAGGTCATTTAAATATGGTAGGCGTAAATGGGATGAATAATATATTAGAGAGGGAGGCATTAATGGCATTTGAAGAAAGTAAACGGAAATAATGCAAATAAAGGTTTTGAAATTTTAAATGAATAATTTAAGTAAACTTTTGCTAATGTTTTGGAATTACTTTATGTAATTTTAAGAAGCTAGCATCTACCATGTAACCTTGATGATTTTAATTTTGGAAAGAAAGAAATGATCTAGTGTTGTTGGATAGAGGGGTGAATTCTCTTTGAGGAGGGTGCCTTTCCTTCCTACATCACATAAGGTCTATTTTCACATTCAACAGAATTATTACTTACAACTTAATATTAGTTCACTTATTGTCCATCAAATTCTGACTTATTTCTTTTTCTCACACTTATTGTCCTTGTGTTTCCTAGGTTGTGAAAAAGTTCATATATAAAGCTTGTAACATTTCAATGAAGACCATATATGGTGTATATAAGTTCTTGGTTATGTGTTTTATAATAAACCAACATGCCAAGTACTTTCATGATGTTGGTGATATAGATGTTGTGATTATGAATTTAAATGTCGCGACTCTAAATTGATAGGCTTGTAGTAGCTTATTTAACTTATATTTTGTTTTGTAAACAGAGTAAAGAAGATTACTTAAAGCATTTGAAGCATTAAGAATTAATGCGAAGAAGTGTGAATTTTTCAAAAATGAGCCAATGCATTATAGGTTTATGATATCCCAAGAAAGAAATTATTTAGTGAAACTAAATATTTGTATTGATAAAAAAACTAGCCTATAACATAAAAAAAATGTGCTTGCCAAAAGGGAAACCAGATCACTTATAGAACTTGAGTTTATCAAAGTTTGTATTAGATGTTTGAGACAACTTATGAAAACTACCCAACAAGTTGACATATTGTTTATCGTAACTAAGATAACAATGAAAAACAAAAAAACTATGGGACTCTAAGAAACTCCTAGTCCCGATCTTCATTAGAGACATAAACAATGTGTACTTGATCCAAGGGAGTTGCTTCATACCCCTTCCTAGTTTTTTCTTTGATGAGGAAACCCACCTTGTTGTTTAGCTTATCTATTTGTAGTAGGATTTCATTACTGTCGTATTTTGTATCAAGCATAATTTTTCCCAGAAGGGATTTTACAATCCAATGCAATGCCAAGGTCTTGAAATATTTGATGTGTCTAGAACTAGTATTGCTTGAAACATTAACCCAAGGTTGCATCTCTACTTCAATTTCTTCAAGTCTAGTGAAGTCATGTTCCTCCTTCACCCTTGTTTATGCTCGAGCAATTTGAGATTTCCAAAGGGATCTCCTAATAGAATAACTCTTATGCCTCCTCAACCTTAGTTTGAGTTCGATTTGGATCCTAGTTGCTGCTTCCCCTATGGGCTCCCCTGACCCTGCCTTGTTTCGTTGTAGGTGGTTATAGTACTACTCACATTAGAGGAAATTTCAATTTAAAATGGGCCTTCCAAAAATAATACAAATTCCATGTCATCATGTATTAGCCAATCAAAATGATTTAAAATTCAAAAAGGGAGCACATCTTAAACAAATTTTTAATATAAATTTTGGGATAGGTATCATAAACAAAACTACTTCTTTTGTTCGTATTTTTGACATATATCCCTTTGTTTTTACTCAAATTTCGATCAGGAGAGCTCGTTGGATGCGAATTAAATTTTGCGTCCAACGAGTACCCACTCAGCGTATTTTTGNTACCCCAAAAAACAAGAAATACCTAAAAAATTGTGATGATGATGTCATCATCACAATTTTTTAGGTATTTCTTGTTTTTGGGGTAGCGGGGCCCGCCAAAAATACGTCGAGTGGGTACTCATTGGAAGCAAAATTTAGTTCTGCATCCAACTAGCTCTCCCGATCAAAATTTGAGTAAAAACATAGGGAGATATGTCAAAAATACGAACAAAAAAGTAGTTTTTTCTTTTCTTTTTCTTTTCTTTCTCCAAAATTAATAAATATTATTTTATTATTTTAACTATTATTTTATTGATTTTCCTTAGGAGCCCCATTTTGAGTTGAGATTTCCTCTAATGATAGGTAGGTTGATTCACCTACGATCCTCATCGAGGAAACCCCTATAGAGCCTAGGTCATGTCCCTTTCAATCATTAGGGAGAAGAGAACCATCAAAGTCCTAGAGGCTAGGCCTATGCTTGCTCCCATAAGGATAATTCTTTGCAAAGTCGCAACTAACCTCCAACCAATTACCTCGTGACAGAGGGGACTGGCTAAACAACATTGTTCCCCCCCTGTCTCCTAGATTGTGAATTGCTAATCAAACTATTTGTTTATAACAACTCCGTTTACAACAACTAGAGGAGTTGCAAGGCTGGTAAGCCAAATTCCATGCAAATGCACCAATTTTTCCACCGAGGGGAGCAGGATTAGACCACCAATTTGAACCTTCCCAAATTCCACCTTCGGCTTTGATGATTCCCTCCTTCACCATTGCAATTTCCTTGTACATGTGCCTAAGTAACCTATCCTTTCACATCATTTTCTTAATTTAATTGTATGTGGGGAGGTGGCCAAGTGGAAGGCACTCCGTCGTGTGGGTGTCCTACAATAGGTGCCCTCTCATTGCCTCCTTCATCCCTAACAACCCATCCAAGGGATGTCTCAAGACAAATTGCTCATGGTTCCAAAGAAAATAAAAGTGATTTTGGAATGTCCTAGCATAGGAATGTAACATGTAAACCTATGGAATAAGACTAAGAATATATGTAATCATGGTTAAAGTTATAGTTAAGGTATTTCAATATTGAACATTAATTCTTAAGAACAAGAAGTCCCAAATTATTTTATAGGAAAAAATAAAATGATAGAAAGTAATTAAAAAAAGTAAAACAGTCTAAATTGATTAAATAAAATCTAATTACTTTAATGTAAGGTAAGTTAAGGGTATCTATTATTTATTTTTAACACTAAACTAGAAAACAAAATATAAAAATAATTATAAAAACATATAAAAATAATTATAAAAACATATCTATTTATCATATTTCAGTGTTGTGTAATACTTAAATCAACACAACTATCTAATTTAAATTATTAGAGGAAAATTATAAATACAAATTTACTTTGGATGAAAGAGTATGATGTGATGTGTCTTATGGCCACTTCAAACTAAAGGATGAAAGAGTAAGAGACCATAGCATGAAAATGCCAAAATTTTCTTTTCATTTTAGTAGTTAAAATATTGTGAAAGTGTAACCTAACTGATTAAATGTATTTCTTGTATTTTTTTTCACAAAATATTACTTTTTGTATTATAAAAAAAAGGGTTGCGGCCAAACCGAGAAACCTTATCTTGAAAGTGTCTAAACTTTGTCACAGATAGAGGCTTGTCACAAATTTGCAATCTGCTCATCAGTAGCTATGTGCTAGAACTCATTTTACATAACTATGACTTCAATGAGGTAAAACTTAATCTCAATGTGTTTTTATCATAATACACATATAGGAATTTTGAGAAATCTTGACTATTAACATCTAATTATTGTAGTCTCAATTATTTCACCCTAGTAGGTAGCTTCCCAAGCTACACTACTCCTTAGTATGTAGTATTATCCCCAAAACACATTTTGTTTCTGTAGTACTCTCAGACATAGATATTTATTTTGTAGTACTAGCTGCAATACACTTAGCTTTGGTAGTACTAGCCTCAAATTACATTGCTTATCTCAGGCTAAAACAATAGCTTGACAACATGATCATATAATAGGTCTACCATGTATCAAATACAATAAAGAGCCTATTCTAATGTACCTCAAAGATACTCAAACATATGCCTAGCATAAAGCATGAAATACAACAGGTCTTCTCAAAGACCAACCAGATACTTACACAAAGTGGCATCATCTTGATCCAATCAAGAATAAAGTTTCTTTGAACTAGAAACCATGGATTTTAAATATATCACATACAACATTATACAACAAATATGTTATAACATGCAGAAAGAAAGTCTTATATTTTCTTTCATTCTTCAACATTTGTTTACTTGTTGAATCTTCTACTATATAGAGAAGTTATCTATGAGTTTCCATTCTCTGTGCTTGGAAGGGGGAGTATTCTGGACTATTAATCAACAAGGGGAGTATTTTGGGTGCCACCGACATTCATTGTTTCACTTGAAGTTGCAATTTTTCCTGGTGGAAAAGGATCCTTAAGAACAACAGGTTCTTGCTTCAACAACTTGTAATCTTGTTCCATTAAAGGGCATTGATCGATCAAGTGGTCCTACTGACAAAGTTTGCAGGGGAGCTTTACCTTTTTCTTCTCTTTTTTTCTCCCCTTAGCATTGTTTGTGGGATTTTGTTTGTTTTGATTTCCCTCCCCCTTTTTCCCTTTATTTTTCTCCCCACCCAACTGTTGAGTTCCCTTTGGGGTGGATTGTGCATTATAAACTTCTGGATTCTAAGCGGAGAAGGTTGCAACCTTGGCTGCTTCTACTACAGACTGCTTACTTGATAATTCATGTATTTGTTTTTCTAGTGATTCTATAGTGGGTGACTTGACTGAACCTATGATGACATCGGCATGTAGTCCAATTTTTGTTTTTGGAAAGTCACTATTAGAACTTGGTTCATCTAGTATAATTTCATAGAGAATACCAGACCGAGCATAGAACAGGTCAAGATGTTGGGATCTAAGAATGACCTCTTCTTTGGTTTTTACTCCTGAAGTTGAATCGTCCTTTGAAATATATGGAAACAAGGATTTCAAGAACCATTCCAACAGAAATTTAGAAGGAATATTAGTTTTAATCAAGCTATTTATTCTTCTCCACTCTTGAATATGACCAGATATGTGAGTGCTTTGTTCTAGAAAAAAGTGGACAAAATACTAGTATCATCATCATACCAGACTAGAAGTTCAAAGTGGTTGAGGAAAAATGTGGCTAAATCAAGAAAACTGTCATAGGAAGCAGATAGAAGTTCGATATACCATTTAGATGCCACACTTTTCAGAGTTGTTTGAAAAACCCTCAACCAAATTGACTCATCGTTCAAAGTTGTGACATGGTCACCAAGGTACTCTCTGGTTTTCCCTTCAAATTTTAGGATATCTGAAGGAAGTTTGATAGGGATTGGTGGCCTAGTTGGATCATGGCACACAGGGTCATTCATTAATTTCCATAGGTCTAACAAGTTCAAAGTTGTTAGAAAAGAAAGTCGAGGCACGACCGAGGATTAATATTGGGGAACTTGGTGTGAGGAATTTCTTACACCAATGTTCCCATAAGGTTGGTTGAGGCTTCCCCCAACTGTCAACTGTGAACAAGTGACAATGTTCTGAAAAGGATTCCATCCAAAATCTAAGGGATTACTGACTTGAAGTGTGTTGTACTGAGTTTTCCTGGTTCCAACCAAGACAGGTGTCATTGATACTGGAGTTATTGACCTTCCACCAAATAGTGAAAAGGTAAATATTCCAATCGGTGCGGTAGATACCTGACTTGAGGTTTGAAAACCGAATCCTAAGAAAATATTCAGGCTTCTAGAAGACACACCTGCTAAAGTAGGTGCAGGGCCTACATATTGAAAGGATGGACGAATGTTTCCTCTATATCAGGGATACCCTTAGACAAGTGGAGTGGAACCACTGAGATATTTTTGAAAATTTTGGAATAGGGGAGAGGATGCAAAAATCATACTGGGTACACTAGTAACCACCACATTAGTAGACATGGTAGTAGGAATTGCGGGAACAGAGAGACTAACCACTCTAGAACTCGAAGATAAAGGAGTAGATGGAGTAAAATTTAAGGATACTACCATTGCATTAGGTATGTTTGACATTGGGACACTTGCATGCAGAGGAGATCCTATTTCAGCTGACATGGATGAAGTAGGGGTATGCATATCTCCAAATCCGTCTTTAGTATTTGACATGAGAAAACTTGATGGAATACCAAGACCACGTTGAATGGAAGTCCTAACTTGGACAAGTAATAGATCTCTCAAATAAATAAGAGGTGAGTTATAATTCCTTGCAAACTCTTTGACCTACAAGTCATCAATCTCTACTGATGGATGATCAGTTTGGTTATACCTAAGTTCAAGTTCCCCTAGACTTTCGTTAATACCAACCAGTTCAAAAGAACCGCTTGTGTTAATTCTCTGTCGTTTAGGTGTTGGTGGAGGCTCCACAACTGTAAGTGGAGGAATGCTTTGCAACCTTCGTGATATACAAGGATGTTTATCCTCCACATATAAAGATTTTTAAAACACACACCTAAGAGGTCAAACTGTATCACAAGCAATCCAAACAACACATCATTAAAAAATCCTTAAGTATCATAACCAAGGAAGGTGAATATATGTCTTCCAAAGGAGCCTCTGGGATGATGAGGGCCCAAGACAGACTAGTGAAGAGCTAAAGAGCAGTTACCCAGGTTCCCGATACAAGTTTTTTGGGTGCAAGAAGTTGAATCACCAAATTCTCTCCCAAATTATTGCATGAGGTTTCCTCCCATGTATGCTCTAGGTACAGTGGAAATATCCTTCCATCACCACCTGTGTAAAATCCCTAGGTAAAAATACTATGGTTATCAGATCTACAAGAAAGTTTCATTGAAACAGTCGTCGGTCTGACTGATGTGCATGGGCAGAGTAATAAGCTCGAAATTTAACCAACACCAAAACCACACAGGGCCAAAAGGTCATACTGAATGAACCCCTGTACGCACAGTAATCTTGGTTTATGGTCCACTGAGAATTGGAGGGGTATCCACACAAATCATTCTTCACATGACCTTGTGCTTGACTATTGTGTTGGAGGATATATTTGGCTTACCTTCCTGTAGAAGTTGGTTTCCTAAGCGACATGCCACTATGTCTGAATTTAAAAAATTTCAGATAGTTATAGATAGCCCGAATTCGAAACCCTAGCCTAAGCTAGTTAGTGATGTCCCTAAAAAGAAAATTGTTACTAATCAATTTTAATTATTATCGTTATTTTTAAGACTTGTTTTTACTTAGGGTGATGACCGTGCATCTTATGATATTTTTGGACTTGACTAGAAAGAAAAAGTATGATGTAAAGTGATTTAAATTAACATTTCCATTTAGTTCATCTTTTCCTTTTTAAAAAAATAATGAAATTTTAACTACTGAACTTTGCAAATTAAATAATTTTTTTTTTAATTTTTCTTTTCTTTTTGAAAAATTCAAAGCAATGTACAATGTGCATACTTAAGACTAAACATGCACCTAAAATGTTTCTTTTTCATATATTTTTGCAAAAATGAAAGTGAAAAGTGCAACTTATGCACATGTATAAGATAGAGCTATGAACATATGTATCAACAAGACTCAAAATAAGACCCCTCAAACAAAAACTTTGAAGACTTTACAAAGCTTGAAAATGCCCTACTTGGACTAAACTACACGTCATTTTTTTGTTTAAAGAATAGAGTTGTTCAAAGTTTGGGTAGAAGTAACAATAGATAAACTACTTAAGAAATATGAAAACAAGTATAAGCAAGCATTAATAGAAGATAAAAGCTCTGAAACTACTCATATTCCAACCAAATGCGCCAAGAGGAGAGACCTAAAATCCTTAAACAAACACTCAACGTAACTTACCCAAACTAAGGCTTACAAAGAAAATAAATAAATACTTGCAACAAATCACATACCAATGAACATTCAGGATGAAGCCCCAGAAGCAGTCAAATATCAAAAGAAAACCCTAAGATTATAGACATCTATCTACATTAAAACGTGTCTGTGTAGTGACAGTCCCATGTACCTCTTGCGACTGTACCTCAGGAAACTCATGAATTCTCTAGGAAAACACAAATTTAAGTATAGGAAACCCGTGAATTCCTCAAAACATTTTCAAAAATACTACAAGAATTCAAAAATAAAGGCTGAAAATAGACTATTGCAAACCTTAAGCAGGACTAGGAAAGCCAAAAACTGAAAAGGAACTTCAAAATAAGAGACCCCAAAACAAACTGAGACTTCCCCACAAAATTTTCCAATTTTTTTGTTAGGGAAAATATACCTTATGGATGGGGGTTAGAGGCCACCAACTTACTAAGTTTTTTACTTGCAGACAACTAGGGTTTCAAAAGCATATATCAAAGGAGAGAAAAGATAGTGTGTACCTTATTCCTGTAGGTTGATCCTAGCTTTCTTCCTCTTCTCCAATGCTCTTTTGTTTCCAATCTTTAGTACATGCAAAAAATATTTACCCTTCCTCAAAGTATCTTCTACTGTTATAATCGATGATATATGAACATATAATGATTACATTCAAATCAAATTACAACTTAGATCAATACTCAAAACATTAGAAATATACATTTGAACATTGATGGAAGGAAAAAACATTCTTTATTAATATATATATGGAAACATTACATAGCCTCTTATCTGAACAAGCTCCTTTGTAAACCAAGACTTGAGTCCTCTTGCTCCTCTTCTCAATGGAATCCTCTAGCATAACTTTGCCTCCATACGTGGTCCCCTTTCCTCATAACCTTCCCTTATTTTTATAGGTGCTTGTGAGGAAGGAATTCGAGGCTTAGGATGGTTGGGGAAGTTTCCAAACCAAACCAACTTCCCCTAGTTAATCATCTTTTTATTTTTTAAACAATTCTTAATGGAATTTACAGGTTTATATGAAGCAACTCGTGAGTGCAACATTTAGGATAACACATGGGTTGCAAATGGTAAACCCACAAATGACACGCGAGATGCTAGAAGGAAACTCACGAACACAAGATGAGTTTTAGTGCAAAAAGTGTTAATGTTGGAGCCATCAGAGTGTATCAAGGATCCAATCCATATATATGGTTAGGGATAGTTCAATCCATAGTGTCAGTTTGTACAACTACAAAGTTAGTGTCATTACTCGGACGGAGAAGTGACATTTCATAGTATAACAGCTGCTCGTAAGGGTTAGCTGCTAGTGTCATCATCAAGGGCTGGCCAATCCCTTGAGAGGAAACCTAGCAGTAACGATTAGGAGAGAGGACATCACAAATCATCATCTTCCATTCTTAAATAATGGCTCTTAGCTCTAGGATGAGTTTCAGTCCCAGACTAAATCAAATTCCTCGTAACTGACCAGGTGCCTCCATTCTATAAGAGAATCACTCTAAGGGCTAAGTTGAGCTTCAGTCCCAGAATACACTGATTTGAATTGCATCTATGAATTTAGGTACCACTATGAAAATATCTAGTTGTCCCTAGATGATCCATGTGTCCTTATCAACAATAAAAAGGATTAGGTTAACTCGATGAAATAATAAGACAATGATTGAGATCAACAATAACTCTAGGTATAAAAAATGTTTCTACAAAAAGGTTAATGTGGGAATAAAAATAAAAAAAACATGCAAGAAATGACCCCTTTAGGGAATGTCACCAATTGTTACAGTAGTAAAATAGTTGTGTGTGACTAACTATCCATTAGGGTGACTAATATTGTTAGGAAGGATGAGTTATATTGATGATTATAGGCCTATCCCAAAGAGGAAAAATTTTTGAGTAGGGCTTAGTCAAGGTCAAAGTCTTAGAAGGGTCAAAAATTGGGATTTTGGGATGTCTTAGTGTGATTTAGGAGGGCTGATAGGAAGCTTTAGGATTTGGTATTTACATCCATTCTAAGGTTTTGGGAAGGATGAATTTTTAGGACTGTTAGTTAGGATTGTTAGTTAGCTCCTAGCGGGACTGAGGGCAGGATAAACTATTGGAGTTAGGGTCGAGGGAGAAGCTCAATAGTCTGAAGGACTATTGTAGTTGTTTAGGGAAGAACAAAAGAGAGGATGAAGTTTGAGAGTCATAGTACAAAGGATTGTTGTGTTGAAGTTTAAGGGTTAGAGGAGTTTTCAACATAAGTAATAAAATTTAATGCATGAACATATAAGAAATATATTTATAATAAAAATGCTCTAATAAAATTTGAACTGTAATAAAACAAACATAATTTTCATCTTTTTCAACTTAACGCTTCATTAGTTGTAGCGTTAAAGTTGGTCTTGGAGAATCATCAGATGCCATGTACAATAAAAACAAGATAAAATAATGTACAGTAGATATCAACAGTAAAGAATCATAACCAATATTTGAATCAACCTTATACTCAGATATTTCAGATTTGATCTGGTCACTGAAGGGACAAGTCAACTAGGAAAATAATTTATGTACCTTGAGAGAGATCTTAGGAGGTTTAAAGTGGACGCATTCTCACCCAGACTTCTTAGTCAACAAGTGCAGTCATACCCAGTACAGTCATGCTGAGAAAGGATGCAGTCACATAGTGTCAAGACACACAATCATACTTTTACATAGTCATGCTTTCATAGTCATGCAGGGAAACCCACAATCCACACATGAAAGAGAAACTCATGATCACGTTAGGGAAAACCACAGTCCATACATAACATGAAACTCACGGTCACACTGGGGAAAAACCATAGACCACACATAAATGGAAACTATCAGTCACGCTGGGGAAAACCACCCATAGCTCGTACTCAAAGAGTAACATCAAGTTCACACTGGGAAAACATAGATACAGTCCCACTGAGAGAAAACAGATATAGCTAGGATGAGTAGTGATGCTGAAAGGAGGCAACTCATCAAGCTTGAGTAGTGACAAAGCAGTCACAATGACCGGTAACCCACCAGTCATGCTGAGCAGTAATACATACAGTCATGCTGAAGTAAAGTGGTGGTCAATAAAATATTAAAACAGTCACCTAGAACCCAGAGTATGCTGATATATAAAATGTTCATGAAGAATCCACAGTCATGTTGATACAAAATTGTTCACGAAGAACCCACAGCCACTTTGAAGGAGAAACTCACAGATGAGGAATCATGCTGAGGGAACACCCACATTCTACATTGAAGGAAAAACTAGCGAATGAGGAATCACGTTGATGGAACACCCATAGTCCACATTGAAGGAATACTCACCGCTGAGGAATCACACTAAGGGAACACCCATAGTACATGCTGAAGGAAAAATAGTGAATGAGGAATCACGTTGAGGGAACACCCACAATATATGATGAAGTAAAAACTCATGGATGAGTAATCCAGCTGAGGGAACACCCACATTCTATGTTGAAGGAAATACCCATGGATGAGGAATCGCGCTGAGGGAACACCCACCCTCCACAACGAAGGAAAAATTGTGGATGAGGAATCACACAGATCATACTGAGGGAAAAAAACACAAAATTGGAGGAAGCATCATGTGTGGAAGAGGAATAGGTTTACAGTCACATGAAAGAATTCACATGGAAGTTGCAATCAACAACCAAAAAGATAGATACAACTTAATTATATTTACTTGAAGGCTACCCTTAGCTTTATGGGTTAGGTGTTAAATAAAAACAACATGAATAAAAAACTTAAGTAAAAGAAAGTGGTCCAAAGTAAAACCATAAAGTAAAATAAATGGTCCAATGGTTATAAAACTATAAAATAAAATAAATAGACCAAAGTTTTAATCATAAAGTATAAAATGTTCCAAAGGTTTTATTAATAAAACCATACAGTAAATAAGACCTAGGATAAAACCCATAAGTTAAGAGTCAAACATGCACACAAAACAAGAGTGCTAGGACCAAGTAAAATAAAGGACCATGAGTCAACCAGCATGGCCACAATAAAACAACCCAGAAACCCACAATATCAAGGTTAACAATAAAGGTGGACAACAATTTACCTATACGACCAACAAGACCAATAGACTTAAATATTTTCTCTCTCTCAGGGTACATTGTTTTATATATTTTGTCATCACTGTATTAGGGGAATATCCAAATCGGATGGTACAATCCTTTGCTCCTCAATATTGCTCCTAAGGGTTAGGTTCTAGTGTCATCATCAAGGGTTGAATAGTCCCTTGAGAAGAAACCTAGCATTAATGATTAGGAAAGAGGACATCACACATCATCATCTTCCATTATTAAAGAATGGCTCTTAGATCTAGGCCGAGTTTCAGTCCCAGACTAAATCAAATTCCTAGCAACTAACCAAGTGCCTCCATTCTCCAAGATAATGGCTCTCAATGCTAAGCTAAGCTTCAGTCCGAGTGTGAATCAAAATCATGGTAACTGACTAGGTGACCTTATTCTCCCAGAGAATTGATCTCTGTGCTAAGTTGAGCTTCAGTCCCAGAATGAAAGTTCATCAACTACATGTAGGACCTACTTAGACATCGTGTCCCTAGTCCTAGACTAGAATATGTCTTTGCCTATATGTGCAGGATCTACTTGGACACCGTGTCCCTGGTCCCAGACCAAAATACCCTAGAGGCACATAGGGGCCCTAGACACATTCTAGGGTATTTTCCATGGCATCAACCTGCTTGGTCCTAGAACAAAAACCCTAGGAGACTACTTGGGGCACTAGGTGTACCTGCTAGGGTCTTACTCTGCCCTAATTAATTGACTAGGGTGCCATCCTCCCTGAGGATTGGTCTCGCAGCTGCACTAACTTTAACATGTTGGGAGACTGAGGGTAGACTAGAAGATAGATTCGAGGGTTAGGATGCTAGAATATGGTTGTTAAGAGAGGAAACAAAAGGGGATGAGGGTGGTTTTAGGACTGTTAAGGGCTTAGGATAGAGGTAAGGGAAAGGACGAATCCCTTAGATGATAGTCCATGGACTATTGGGAAGGAGAGGAGGAGAGACGAATGGGTAGGAAACAGTTTGATAAGACTTTGACGAGCCTTGGAGGCCTAAACAAGGACAACCAAAGTCTCATTATGAGCAAGTTGAAGGCTCCAATCCATAGACAATGTGTCAATGGTTAGAGAATAACTAAGGTGATCGTGCTAACAATGGAGAAAGTAATTTAACATGGATATGAGGGGTTTTAGAACTAAGTTTGGAAGTTTGTTATAAGCCTGGTGGTGTGGAGAAACCCATGGTTGTGAAGTAAACACATAGATACCACATGGTAAACTGATCGCCGAAGAAAAATATGGGACTAAGGATTATGGTTAGCTATTTTTCATCTGACTGTTGGCCTCCAAGGGAGGAGAATGGAAATAACAGAAAGAACAAGCAAGAATAATTTGTTTGGTCAACTAGAGATATGAGTGAAGCATTGATAGAGAAAAGGCAAGAAAAGAAATTTGAGAACAATGCTAGTTAGAAGTTCTAGCACTGAGCCACAACTAGTAAGAGAAAACCCAATGGAACAGAGGAAGTAATAGCTTCAAAGCCTTTGATTATTTGGCATAAAATAGAATCTCATTGAGCTCTTTGTAATCTATATGCCTTAAGAATTTATTGAAAAGAGTCAAGCAAGCCATTTTGCATTGGATTTTTTTGATTGGGTTTCTTGAGGATAAATCTATGCTCTATTGTGTGTAAATGTTGTTTACTTGCATTAAGTTCTTTGCTTTTGAATATACAGTCACCAGTGAAACTCACATTAACATTTAACATATAAAATAAAATTCATTAACTTGATAGTAAAAAATCTGTGTGGGACATGTTGGCCATAAGTGAAATGATTACGGATCAATTTTCCTTGAAAGAGAGACAGAACATGTAATTCTGATGTGGCCTTAATTAAATTTTTATGCTTATAACAACCTATCCAATAAATGAATGCTTAGCAAATAGTTATCTTAGTTAATGGAGAAGTGCAAAGATGATAGAAAGGGAATAAATTCTTCTTCTAGTGAAGGGAGAAAAAATAGAGGGGGTTCACAACGTTGTTGTATCATTCGTTTCAGTAGCTCTATCCTAAGGTACGCTCTACCTATCATCCCTAATCTCCTTCGACCATCATTAGAGGAAATTTCAACTCAAAATGGGCCTCCTAAGGAAAATTAATAAAATAATAGTTAAAATAATCAAATAATATTTATTAATTTTAGAGGAAGAAAAGAAAAAACTACTTTTTTCGTTCGTATTTTTGACATATCTCAATGTGTTTTTACTCAAATTTTGACCTAGAGAGCTCGTTGGATGTGGAATTTAATTCCACATCCAAAAAGTATCCACTTGACATACTTTTAACGGGCCCCGCTACCCCAAAAATAAATAAATACCGGAAAAAATGTGATGATGACATCATCATCATGTTTTTTCAGGTATTTCTTGTTTTTGGGGTAGCAGGGCCCATCAAAAGTATGCCTAGTGGGTACTCGTTGGATGAAAAATTAAATTCTGCATCCAATGAGCTCTCCTGATCGAAATTTGAGTAAAACAACCAGGAGATATGTCGAAATTACAAACAAAAAAGTAGTTTTTTTATGATATCTATCCCCAAATTTATATTAAAAAATTGTTTAATAGGTGCTCCCTTTTTGAATTTTAAAGCATTTTGATTGGATAATACATGATGACATCGAATTTGTATTATTTTTGGAAGGCCCATTTTAAATTGAAATTTCCTCTAATGGATTTAGTAGACCCTAAACATCCTACAACATCCCTATATTTTCCATATCCTCCTTGGCCCTAGTACATTCCTATAACATAGAAGTACATTTTTCCACCCAAAAATATTAGCTTGAAGGCTTGTTTTGAGAATTTACCACCATCATCCTTTGATGTTGTTTATGTCATGCAGAAGGAGAATGAGTAGGAAATGCAGGAGGAAAATAAAGTAAATAGGGGCAGAGATAGGATTAGGGAGATTCATTTGAAGGTGAAGGAGCAGTGTGAGGAGTTAAGAGAAGTAAAATATTTGTGATGACTAGCACAGGATTGACCACAAATTTTGTGTTGGAGATAAATCCTGGTTCTATCTCTATATAGAGTGATTGTATGGGAAAACAAGAAGTTGAATTTGTTGAGAGACAAGCATTCAAAAACATTGCATAGGTCAATGAAAACATCCAAGATAAGCTTACCTTCATACATTTGGATGTATTCTATGGGAAATGTGGAGAACTTGTGCTTGTAATGCCGCTGCAACCTTAATTAAATAATATGTACATTATTTTTTTGAATACTCTATTATAAGATTTCGTGTTCTAAGGTTTCATAATACCTTCGAGAGATAGGGTTTGGAGTGTAAGGCTACATTCCCCATAAAAATATTGTTAGTCATATAAAATGACCACACTCTAGTCTTGTAAGTAGAAGAAAAGAAATCCTTTTATGGAAAGATGAGATTTTAAAATTTTCAGAGATAAGAGAACATAGTTTGATCATTTTTCCATTTTTTCCCTCGTTTTCTAAATCATGGTCACTTCTTCCTAGAATAACTAAACCTACTATTTTTCTAGGTAGGCCACTCCTATTACTGCTAACTTTTCATTTGGGATAAGAGTCCTAGTAACTATTTTGGACCCATCTTAAACCTTTAGCCTCCAAATTTTCCTTTTGAGAGTGGTCCACGTTCTCTCCTTCACCTGCTTTCTTCATTCCTTTGTGGTAGGTAAGGTGGGTAGATAGGTAGGATATAACCCACTCCTTTTCATTTCGTTCATTCAGCAGGGTCTTATTATGTTCTGATACCATGGCTACTATGCCCAAACTCTTTAGAGTAGTGCCTTCCTGCTTGCAGAAAACAACCTTACCTGTACATATATCGATAAATGGGGGACATTTACTAAAGATAACCCACATACCACACAAAATTATACTAAAATGTCGATGTGCTCAAGGAATTTCATAAGATGGGTTGGTTGGATTTCTTCATCAAATTGAATGGATATTGTGATGACATAACCTTGGAATTTTCCATGAATATGAGGAAGGTCTTTGAAGAAGAGTGAATGACACCGGTAAACGGGGCAGTTTTCACATAATTGATGATGTTTTGAGCATAGTTACAAGTCTACGTGAAGGAAAAAAACTAGAACAAATATGATAGAGAGCTAGCAGTCTAGGACAAAAGTAATTCCTTTAGACCTTATGAGACTTATGAAGAAAATAAGAATGATGTTAAGAGGGAAATGAAGAAATAAGAAAATAATTCAATTAAAAAAGAATAAACATGTTGAATGCAAATATGTTAAAATATACATGATATATAACTTTCAAAAAAAATCTTTTATGTAGCTAACTTACGGTAAATTAAGTTATGGGTGATTCCAAAATTGATGTAAAAATTGAGAACTCTTTGCTTCTTGATGTAGCATTCCATTCTTATTAGTTGTAGGTTCTATATGGAAAATATACGTGCGGTCATTACCTAAGAGTTCGTGTGGCGCGAAATTTGCTAACAGGGTTTTAGAAGTGTCGGATTGATGCCGCATTAACTCTGTTCCATTAAAATATCGAATTTACATAGGGTTTCAGAAGGTGTTTTAGAAGTCTATAGTTTCAGAAGTGTGTTGGGCGTGTTCCCCTCCAAGGGTTTCAACAAAGACAAACACAAACTGGCGGGGTCGTTCTGTGGTTTATATAACAAATACACTTTCGGGAGAGAGTTTAAAAGGAATCTAAACTCTCGTCCGAGAGATCTACTCAAGAGTTTCATATGAATAATTTGGCCATACTCTCAAACGAGAAACTTAATTATTCTCAGCTGAAAAATTGTCCAAACATAACAAAAATCTTAGCTGAGAAAATGTTAACCATAGTGAAATTCTCACCCAAAAACTATTACAATTCTCGGTCCAGAAAATATGTCAACTTTTTTCTCGATGGAGAAATTGAAAATTATAACCCAAAAACACTCCATTCTCAAAAAATTGTATCACAACTTTGTTTTTTCACCCTAATATTATATTTTCCATTATATTTTATTAGTTTTTTAAAAATAATTATTTGTGAATAAAAAGATTCATTAATAAAAAAAAGTAATAATTGATACTCCAAAATTTCAAAATAAAAATCATGTTATAATTACATTTTAATAATATTAATTAAATGCAGCAAATTAATATAAAATAATAATAAAAATATTAAATAGAAAACAATGTTGTAAATTATTTATAATATTAATAAAATTGTACAATCTTAGATTACCAACATTAATGGTTAAATGTGGTTTGGTCACCATTGTCGTAGAGCACCACATTAGCATCAATGCTGCATTTTAGCCGAGGATATGATCATTTACATTGAAGCTTTGCTTTTATATTGGAGATTTTTTCCCAACTTTTAATACTAAAAAGCTAAAGCTATATTTAATCTTTTGTTATTTTTGTTTCTCTAGCAGGAGAAGCGATGAAACCGGTAATATTTCAAAAATACTTGAAAAAAAAAATGAGAAACTAGTGCTTAAATCTCCAAGGAACACATTTGATAGATCTTTAGTTAAAATACATCTATGGTTATTTATTGTTTCATGATTTTTAGTTTTTTATTTTTTATTTTTTAATAAAATTAATTGAATTATTAACATATACTTATAAACACTTGAGAAACAAAAAACACTCAAATATTATTATTTATATATATATATATTATATCAATATATAAGTAGCCATATTACTTTTTTTTTTCTCTTAAAGAGTTTTTAAAAATTTAGTTAGATTCTCCAATAAGTGAAATGGAAAAGGAATGTATCCCGAGTCTTATTAGAATCTCTTGCAAATTACTAAGACATGTCATCGCGAAGTATTTTAATTGTAATGTTATTTTTTTAATAATGAGAATTTAGTAACTTTTTAAGCCAAATTGTTAAGACTAACATGATCTAGAATGATTTAAAAATCTAAGAACGATCAAATTTGAATTTGCCTCTTTGCAAATTTGCAAATCATATTTAGGAATCAATTAAAATGTGGGATTGCATAGCATTATTGTAATATAAATTTTAGATAATTGAAATAATGTGAATGACATTTTTTTATTATCATTTATAATTTTATGGTGTGTTCACTTTATATTGAGAGAGTAATATTTAACTTGCTATAAGTTATTAATGTAGCTGCAATAGGTTTGATGTATGTTGGATCTCAAAGAGCTTGAAATCTAAATGTATCAAACCGGCTGTAACATTAAATGACCTGTAGTAAGCTAAATAAGCTAAATATTGCTAACCTCTATATTGTTTATAATAACGTTGTGATTATATTTATAGTATATTTATCTGTTCAGCATTGCTGAATAGAATTTTTGTTATCCACTATTCACAACATATTTAATGTGTATGTTGGATCTCAAAAAGCTTGAAATCTAAATAAATGTATCAAACTGGCTGTAACATTAAATGACCTGTAATAAGCTAAATAAGCTAAATATCGCTAACCTCTATAGTGTTTATAATAACGTTGTGATCATATTTATAGTATATTTATAACGTTGTGGGACTCACTCTACTAATGCAATGAATTATTTCATGCACTCACAATAATATTGCTTATCCAACTCATGGAAATATCTATGCAAATCACAATTCTCCTAATTCTCCTATCATTTAAGGCCGATAGTTGTAAGAAAAGTAAGGAANCCTATCATTTAAGGCCGATAGTTGTAAGAAAAGTAAGGAAAATTTTCAATTTTTTTTTTTTTTTTTAATCTCAGTTCATTCTCGCTTTTAATGTAACACTTAATTTGCGTTGCTTCCCTTGGGATAATACATTAATAAGGAATGTGAAAGGTATCACAACATGTTAGATAGAAGAACAAACTATGAATGGTATGTGTTTGAATGGTTTGATCGTTTCCATTGGAATGAATATTGATTTTCAAAAATTCTACACTAATATTTTTAGTAAAGGTTTTATTGCAGGTTTTGGAATATACTAATATTTTTAGTAAGTGTTTTATTGCAGGTTTTTGTTCATGTTCCAGAGTTCAAGATTCACAGAAATTTGCTAATGCATTTTCATTAGATGTAATTTCTTAGAATGAAGGGTGTGTCCAGTAGTGAAATGCTTTTAATTCATTAGGTTTCCAAATTAGAAATGTCTTTATTTGTCTAATAATTTTAAAGAACATATAAAAATTGTTGGTAACATAAATAACTTTAACTAAACTATTACTTATATAGAAATGTTATAAGGTAATACAAATTTTGAAAACAAAAGTTTGTGTTATGTTATATTTAATAGGAAATGTTATAAAATGATATAAATTTTGAAAACAAATTTATTTTATAATATAGCATAAGTTATTAGCCAAGTAAATATAAATATTAGTTAAAAAAAGTTCATTAAATTTTTGTATTTTATTTTTTATAGAAATACAATTAAATAAATGGTAAAGCAAAATATGCCAAACAAGAACTCTAACTAAATTATAATTACAAACATGATATAATTTTATTAATTAAGTTTTCATATTAATAATATTTTAATCATTTAATAATGTAATAAAAAATATATATAGATTCTTGAGAATATAAACAATTTGAGCTATGAACATGTTTAAAATAATAAGAAATTGTTTCATAATATAACATATAATAGCATAAGCAACTAACTAAGTAGATATTGATATTATTTGAAGAAATTTAATTAGGATTTTTTTATATATATTTTAATTTATGCAAAAAAAAATTATAATTTAACTATAATTGCATCTATAGTAAAAATTGTATATTACACATAAAACAAGCTAAATGGCATTATTTATATCAAAAGCTTTGCATTTGCCAAATTATATCATTATCTCAAATACATCGGATTCATTCTCAAAAGAATTTTATGACTCTTAAATATTTTTAATACAATTTTAAATTCATTAGAACAATATAAATTTAAGAATATATATTATAGTAGCTATAAACTATTTTTACATAATAATTTTTATTAGTTGAAATTAAACATTGCATTTTTTGCATAATTGAAAGCTATATATCAAAAACAATATTTAAATATCACATTAAATTAAACAAGAAGATAAACATAATTTTAATGTTGAAAATAATAATAAATATAGTGTCAATTTTATAATGTTAGGGAGTATATTGATTAAAATTATAATTCATACATGACATTCTTAAAGTATATTAATATTGAAAACCACAATATCCAAAAACAAACATTAGCTACATAAATTCACCCCAAAAATTAAATAAAACATAAAAATATAAATTGAATATAATATATCTTTAAAAAATCATTGTAAATTACTACAAATTAAAATTATAGAAATATTTATTTAAATAATTTAAATTTATCTAATAATAAACTTATACTGAAAAATTTAATTGATTATCATTAAAATAACTAAATACCACAAATCAGTGCAAATTTGCACATAGAGTAAACTTTCCTCAATGATATAAGGCTATAAATATATATAGTTATATTATGGAATTAGTTTCTTCAAATAGTTAAGTAAAGTATATTTATATATTTATTTGGTTTAATATTCAATTATAATGTTTAAAATTGGTTAACCTATATTTTTCTTTTAATAAATTTACATATTATTTATTATTTTTAACTAAAACAATTTACAAGTAATTACAAAACTTAAAAATATCTTATTATCTTTCTTTTTTATCAATCTTGATAAATGTAATTCGAAACGCCCCTATAAAATAAGGAAAAGTATCTCAATTATTTTTAATTTTTAATCCTATTAATTTAAGATTCACATCTGTTAAAAGTATGAAGCTTTGTCTTTGAATTAGATACTTTCCCTAAATAATAATTTATCCCAAGAAGATTGTCAAGAGTATATTCCCTAAATCCATGTATAAATAACACTTGGCAGCAATTTTTGAGTAACCATTAAAGACAATATTCAAAAAAAAATCCCAACATCAAATTTATTTGTAATTATTAGTGATTAAGATTAGATTCATTTACTCCTTCCCAAAACCAATGATGTTAAATCTAAACTCAAAACAAACCATGTTAATCCTTTTTAAATCTATACTCTTTTTTAAAATCAACAATGATATTCTTTTTTAAATCTACACTAGTTTTTAAAGGGAAAAAAATAGTCCATATCTTAAAGACTTATAATTCAGTTACTCATTCCCCAAACCAACGATGATAAATATACAATCAAAACCAACAATGATATTTATTTTTAAATATAGACTTTTATTTTAAACCAACAATGATATTCCTTTTTAAATGTACACCCTTTTTTAAAACCAACAACAATATTCTTAAAAGAAAAAAAAATTAGTCCATATTGTGGAGTTAAATTTCAAACAAAATTTAACCATACACAACTTAAATACAATATAAAAAAATTTAATTAACTTTAATATTTTTTCCAACCACTCTTACTCTTAACACTCTCTTAGAAAATTAAAATGAAAAAATAATTAAAAACAAGTTTCAATGCAAATTTTTAAACAATTATAGCTTATGAGTGATCCTTTACAATTCCCAAGGATTCATGCTCACCACATGACTCTCCTCACTACACATCCATTACCAAATTCTACCTTACTCTTATAAAAATAAGGCTTGCTCATGAAGAAGAAGGGTTAATCGTTGTGTTTAATATTAAGAGTACGAGTATGTTTCTATTATGGTGAGAGGAATTCATCAAATAAAATTATTTAGGTAAGTCTAGTGATGAAAACGTAGGCGTTAATACCCAACCATTAAATAACATCTAATCTTTAATCATTGGCCATGCTAGATTCCATTAGATTGGAGAACATTTTTAGTGAAACAAAAAGGATAACTCTTTTGATAGAGGTTCACCTTGGCATGCTTAGGGATGTCTTGTCTCCTATGACTATTGGGTTGTTGGATATACCATTGGGAGGTTGATAAATTGTATGATGATTAAAAAATAAGAACAAAAAATGATGATGTAGATGAAAAGAGTAAATTGAGTGGAAAATAATGAGAATTCTGAGTGAGTTGTTTGAGCCTCTTCCTCAAGGGCCAAGAATGAATATTTTTTCACCAAGATTTGTCAGATCTAAGTTGAGGATATCTTTAGGGCCACTAAATATAAAAAAAGGGATTTGGCCTTCTTCCAACTTAACACTGCTTACAAGTGCTCAATGGTGATCCAGGTTGTACCTTTGGAAGGAATCCTGAGACTATCGATAAAATTATTCTCCCTCGGTTTGATAATATGTAGAAAGGTAGGGACATATAAGACTTTGAATCATAAGAAACAAGGAGAGGGATGGAAAACACCAATCAATGGTAGAAACCCCTTTCTATAAGACAATTCGAGCATGTAGGAGGGGCCTCTTAGAAAAACAAAGTAGTTCACTTGGCTCTCATTATTAAACTATCTCCCCTACTCTTGACCTAGTTAGTAGGAGTTTTTTAACGCATCCCAATAAATGGATTGTACAATTATTCTATAGAAAAGAAGAAATGGAAAATTAGAAAGAGGAATACATTTAATCCAAAAGTACTTATATAAAGCTTTAGCATTGACCCAAACAATTGCATAAAAAAGAAATGTCTTTCATCAAGAAGTTATAGCTATGGTTCCATACAAACAACAAACAACAGAAGTAACCCCCAAATTCCAACCAAGGAGTTCCTTAAAGTTCAAGCTCACCATTGAAGTCAATCAAATTTTATTCCACCTTCAAACTAGCTCTTGAATAGACATAAAAAAATAGGTATGGCTTATTTGCTAGCACTATTTTTGTCACATTTTCTTTGTTAGTTAGTTTCATAGTGATTACTTTATCCCTCTTATAGTTTTTGTCTGAATTCATAAAAGGATAGATTCCCCTTGACTTTTATTGTTTCTAAAACTCCTTGGGTTCCTATTGTCTTAATTGTCCCTAATTAATGTTTCTATCGAGGGTCTAGATATCCTAGATCTCCCTAGTAATTGGAACTAATTAATGTTTCTATGTAGGGTCTAGATATCCTGGATCTCCCTCCAATGTATGGATCACAACTCTCGTATGGCTTGTGTGAGTTGATCCATACTTTATACAACTGACAAGCATAACAAGTGACTTCAATATTCCATGTACATATCTATTCATTAATCATCAATCGGTCTAATAGAAACCACATGTAACGCAACAACACATTGTCTCAAGCAAGTTCATCGAACATGCATATAGTTTAATGAACAAGTCATGAGATTTTGCTACAAAGTACCATGGGAATAATATGTAAACACACCCAATTTGCCGAAACCCCAATTCTAAAGGTTTTTCTTACTATGTAGCACTACATTAATGGATCTCCAATTATTTTTTCCTTAGTCTCAATAAATGTCATTCATGTTATAATATATATAGTTTTATATCTACTAGGATTGTAATTTAAATGATTGAAAATTTCCATTTTCCATGCAAGAGAAGGTTGATGTGGCATTTACCAATAACACATACTATGATCATAACTTAAATGTTAGAGGATTTTGTTATTTTTTTTAAGTGAAGGAATACTATGCACCCGTATTATTGTTGTATCAATCGTTCTAGAACAACCAAATTTTTAAAAGTAGTTGATATATTTTGATTAACACCATTTTAAGTTGATAAGATGATGGACCAATTGTCTCATAGCCTCCATCCACATAGCCACTTGTTAGTACACAATGTTAGTATTAACATTAATATTACTATCATAACCACTTAACTTGTGGTCATTGAAAGCTAATGAACAATTATCCAACCACATATAATTGTTAGAAATTATAATTAAATGTTAGGGGATAATTGAAAATATGAACCAGGAAAGACACTTATTTATACTTGTGTTCACATATATGTAAATAATGATCAAAGAGAATGGGCATATTTAATTTATGCACCAACATTGATCCACCTTAAAGGTGGCTCTATCAAGTGCCGAGAGGGATCAAATCTCTCGAGGTGCAAGCACTTTTTTAGAGTGTAAATGAAAAGGAAGGGTTTGAGCCTCAAGGGATTTGATCCATCTCTGCGCTTGGTAGAGTCACCTTTAAGATGGATCTATGTTGGTTGCAGTCATGGGTGTGGGGGCATGGGGGGATTAGGAATAAATACTATTGATATCAGAGGAGTAGGAAGCAATACTATTGACATTAGTGCACCATGAGAAACATGTCTAGCATGATAGAAAATAATGCCATGAAGAATATGAATAATAACAAACTGATGCAATTCAAATAATTATCTATGTCAATAGGAAGTTCAAGAATAACACAGAAACAATGTCTAGTAATTAAGACGTTTTATAATAATGATTTGGAATGATAAAGATATCAATCCCACTAATTTTTTGGTATATTCAAATTATTGGCACATAGTTTTGATATTTAGATATTTAAACATTTATCAATGTCAATAAGAAGTTTAATAACAACACAAAGAATGTTTAGTCATTAAGAAGTTGTATAATGATAAAGTGAAATGATAAAGATATAAAATAGCATATATATTACACATTAAGTGATCTTAATCTTTCTTCAACTTTTCTATTAGATACACATGCACACTTTTCTATTTGTTGGCAATTAGAGTGATCATGCAATATGTAGAGTAAGTATTGTAGTTTTCATCCATGCATTGGTATACAATTTAGATATTTGGATATTTAAGCTATAAATAATAATTTATTTACGATATATTTCTTTTTTTTAAAATAAATTCTATTAATCATATATCTTAATTCATTGAAGCTTAGTCCTAATCCCACTATAATTTAAACATATGTTTGAATCAAGTTTATTTATTTGCCAGATGATTGGTAAATAAATAAACTATTTAGGATCTATTTCTTTGATTAATTTGATAAATGTTTGGCTTATTTTGGTATATATACTAAAAAATTATTTGGCTTATCAAGCAAACATATTTTTATTATTCATTTATAATCTTTTTATTAATTTGTCACAGTGGTATAGCAACTGAAAACATAGTCTCACAAAGAATACAGACAAATATGCATAAAACTGGCAAAATGGTGCTGCAATGGAAGTAGCAGCTCTGTATAATCAAATGAATAATGAATAATATAATACAATGATCATGTTGGAAGCATGAATTCCAAAGCAATTTGAATTCCCAAGGAGGTCATTCGAATTGAATGAGTGAGTCTAGCTTAACTGAATGTAAGCCACCGTCAACACTCAAGTTAACCACTGATTAGAACCCTAATTGACTCAACTGAGCCCTAACTGAAGTCGAAGTGCAATAAATGACTGATTTTAACTGAAAGTATCTCATACACATGCCACTACAAGCCAACCAACAAGTGGTAGCACATCAATGATCCCAATGAGCCCCGATGAGGTTAACTAACCATCAAAAGTGGTTGGAGATGCCCCTGTTGACTCCAGTTCATAAAAATATTCATTAAATAATCAATTTAATGAAGGAATGTGCCTTCACTTCTCTATTTAACTGATTGTGACCATTAGTTAGCAATATGGGGCATTAATGCCACTCAGATCACCCCAAGAGTGCTCCAGTTAGCCTCCTTGACTGAAGGTAGGAATGGGTGTGCTCATGATGGTGTCATCTAGTGCTACTTTGATGTAAATTAAGTCAATAAAACTTAGGATAGTGCTTTAACTAGGACAAATTGACCAAAATGAGTGTGTATGGTGGTAAATGTCTCCAACACCCCCCCTTAAGCTATACTCAAGAGGAGTAGAAAACATAAAGTGCATAAGAATGCTAGGGCCCCAGAAACTAAGGCCATAGGTCACCCTGTACAATAAATTAACTACCTAATAAACGAAGGAAATGGGGAAAACCTGATGGGAAAAATACCCCCCCCTCAAACTAAGCAGTAAATCAAGAATTGGTTCTTCTATGCAGCAACATCCTGAGACTGTACATGTGAACCTATGAATCCAAACTAAATGAATATGTTTGAAGGAATATTCCACTTTGGAAGAAGAACAATGCACTCAATTGAATCAGAAATATAAACAGTTGCACGGTGAAAACTGGACCCATGTAGAGTAGCTGAAATCATCTGAAGATATAGCAAAGGTTCTTAAGGATTCAAACCATGTGTGGAAAACTCAAGAAAATTATATTTTGCATCCTTGAATAGAAAACCATGAGTAGTAAAATCAGCCCCAAATATTAGGAGCAAGTGTCTAAGTGGATGCAGAATGTCTTCTTCTTTGCTAGTTCTATGAGGAGATGAGCATGTGACCAAAGGTAGATAAGCCCTAGGACTGTTGAGAGAGAATGCTTGAGCTCCATAATCTGATATATCTTCTAAAATATATAATGAATCACATAATAAAATATCAGCAACCTCATATGAGGAAACTAACACCAAATCCCCATCAGTAGTTTTGAAGAGAAAGTGCGGTACTTGATTTTTCACACTGGAATTGGTGAGAGCAACTACAAGCATGACTGAAAGCTCTTGGAATTTAAAATATGAACCAAATAATATCAGATAAGAAATTAAATCCTATATAAATAATTTCACAACATATCCAAAACTGTGAAATGAAATCAAATCCCCAGCAGTAGTTTTGAAGGAGACTTGCGGTACTTGTTTCTTCACAAAATTATTGAGAACAGCTACAAGTAGTACTGAAAGCTTATGAACCTGAAATATTGAACCAAAAAATATCAATTTATATACAAATAAGATCATATCATATCCAATAATTTTCATATCAGATCCAAAAGTATGGTCAACCGAGACGGTGGATGCACAGTTGTCTTGTTCTTCAAAATTCTGATGTTTGGTGAATGCAATCCTGCAGGATTTTGCTAGAAGATATAGATCATGGGGAGCGAATGTGTCACCCTTATAATCTGATACTTCTTCCAAAATATCCAAGTTTTTACATATTTGCACACCAGCAGCAACATTAGAGGGAGAAAAATCAAATTTCTCTTCACCTTTGGAAGCAATTATTGGCAAATTTTGCATATAATTCAAAGAAAATCATTGGTGAATGTTTGCATGGAAGTACAACAGTGTTTTTTTCAATATAAAAGATTCAAATTTATTCTTATATTTCAGCCATATGAGGAGATGAGATATCATAGATCTCACAAACTTCCAGAGCATCAGGAGAAGGAGTCACTGCAAGGAGACGTTCTTGAATTCGAATTGACTATGCAGAAGATTCTGCTTCATCTTCATCTTGAAAAACTTCATCAGAGAGAGTAGAGGCCAATAATTTTTTGTAAAGAACTCTTGTGGTGCTAGAATTTATGTCCAAAGTTCTATTATGATCCTCATTGTGCTTGCCAAAGGTTCTATCCAATTTTGTCCAGAGATCCTTTGGGTATTCAGCAAAACCAATAAGGTAGCACAAGCTAGGAGAAAGGGATAGACATATTGCTCCAAAAGATATACCACCATCATTTATCAGGTCATTCTCATTCTCATAAGACTCTTTTCCAAGTCCAATATACACCTCATAGAGACATTTTCTCTTTAGAGATGCAACCATCTTCAACTTCCATTCTGAATAGCTTGTGAATGGGGTGAGAAGAGGGACTGATGAGTCCATTTGAAGTTGTACCTATTAAAACTTTCAAATAAAAACAAAAAGGGCACTGTAAGGTCATAAATCCTACACATTTTAGGCTTTCATTACACCTAGCATAGTTGGTTAAGCAAGCTTGATCAACAATTCCTTTACTTGGGGTATTAAGTGGTAAGCCTTTGCTTATGGTGCAGTGTTGTATTTTTGAGCTTTAGCTCAATTTTCATGCAGGATATGTCAAAAACCTTATTTTCTATAGATATAAGCTTCGTCCCGCTGTGAGCTCTAATACCATATTAATTTGTCACAGTGGTCAAGGAACTGACAACACTATCTCAAAAAGAATACAGACAAATATGCATAAAATTGGCAAAATGGTGCTATAATGGAAGTACCAGCTCTGTATAATTAAACAAATAATGAATAATACAATACAATGATCATGCTTGAAGCATGGGTTCCAAAGCAATTCAAATTTGTAAGGAGGTCATTCGAATTGAATGAGTGAGTCTAGCTTAACTGAATGTAAGCCAACGTCAACACTCAAGTTAACCATTGATCAAAACTCTAATTGACTCAAATGAGCCCTAACTAAAGTCAGAATGCAATAAATGACTGAGTCTAACTGATATTAGCTTAGAGACATGCCACTGCAAGATAAGTAACAAGTGGTAGTGCATCAATGACTCCAATGAACCCTGATGAGGTTAACTGAAGTGTAACTGACCATTAGAAGTTGTTGGAGGAACCCCTGTGGACTCCAATTCATTAAATATTCATTAAATAATCAATTTAATCAACAAAGGCACCTTCATTTCTCTGTTTAACAAATTGTAACCATCAGTTATCAATATGGGGAATTAGTGACACTCAGATCACCCTTGGAGTGCTCCAGTTAGCCTCCCTAAATGTAGGAGAAGGCTAAGTTATCCTCCTTGACTGAAGGTAAGCATGGATGTGCTCATTCTGATGTCATCCAGTGCTCCTATAATGTCAATTAAGTTAATAAAACTTAGGATAGTGGTGTAAATAGGCCAAATTGACCAAAATGAATGTGTGTGGTGGTAAATGTCTCCAAGACTATTTCGTTGATTAATTTGATAAATGTGTAGCCCACCTAGAACTAAAAACATTTTATTTTTGTGAAAATATATTACTTTAAAAGTTATTGTAAATTTTTATGTTCTTGACCAAGGATGGTAAAAAATGACTATAATTGAATATTTTATTATTTAATAATTAAAAGAAGAGACACCTATTCAAAGAGGATTGTTTAAGAGTGTTCACTGACCCACTAGGAGGAATGATCTGCTGTGTAGAAGAAAAAGTTGACAAACGTAAGCAACAACATTCAATTTATAGCTATTCCAGGAGGCAACATTCCTATAATTGTGGTCATGATCCCAAGAAAGGAGGAACTAAGCAGGTGGCTCATTTAATTTCAAAACTAAACCAAAGACCTAGGAAATATTATATAAACCATCGAATGAGTAGGAGGCTGAGTACATTGTAGAGATTAGAACCTTTTGGATTGTTGGAAACTGAAAAGTTAGGTACATAAGAGAAATTCGATGAGGGGAAGCTAAAGTGAATTTTTAGAGTGTTGACTACAAATGTGAATGCTAAGTTACAGAGAGGACAAATTAGGCTTCTACAAAGTATCTTCATCCTGGTGGTTTAGTGAATAGGATTAGGGGTCCTAAACCAAGTAGTCACTTCCTTCTTTCAGGAGATGGTTGGGAGGAACGGTCTTGTTTGGGTGTTTGTCCACTTCAAAGGTTAAGAGCTTATAAGTTGTTCTAGGTATTATCTTTAAATTTATTTTACATTTATTTCTGAAGTATTTTTATGAATGTAAAAATATTTCCCAAAACTATTATTTGTTTATCTAATAAAGTAGGAAAATATTTGTATTTCCTATAAAATTATCAGTTAATGAATTCTACTGTTTACACATAATTTTTGTAGTATAATTGGTAGGCTATTTTATATTTATTTTTTAGAAACAATATCATATTTTCATATATAGTTTCTTATAATATTACATAGATAATGAACAATTAAGTATTCCTCTAGCTCTTCTTTTATATCCTTGCAGAAATAACTAAAAGGTTAAAAAAAATGTTATCATCGGTTAAATAAACAATGAACTACATTTACAGTTAGGGTTTACTCAGTTTGAACACATTAAACCCTCTTTTAAAGAAATATCTAATCTAAAAACATGATGGCTTCCAACGAGGGTTCAAGACGCATAAGAATATTAATAACTTACTCAATATAAAAATTTATACAACTGAAAAGATTTTTACTCATTAACAAGCTCACATAGTCGAAAGGCTCACATCTTCATTATTTTTTACTAGAATACAACTTGTTTACAACTGATATGCACATAATATTTTACAAAAATGACTTAGGGTAAACACTCCATATTAATGAATTTAAAATAATTGATATACCTCTAAAAAACAAACAAATATATCCTTTATAAGCTCGGTTAATACAAGTCAAAGGTTTGAAACCTATACGGTAAAATACATGTTCATAATTTACTCATTATCAAATTTATAGCTGAAAGGATTACCTTTTTCCAAAAATGATATTAGGGTTCAACAATACAATTTTAAAGAAATATATAACCATAATAAATAATAAAACATCTTCAATTAAGGAATGAACATAGGTTGGTAGTTCAAATCCCATAAGGGTTAATATTTTTCAGGAAATTTTATAAACAAAACCTACAACAGTATAACCTAAAAACATTTAGCCAAGAATGGGCCATAACCATCGAAAACCAGATTAATGACCTTTTAAATGAATTATTGTTTATATAGAACATTTCTAAAAGTTATAAACAATCTTAATAAGCCAAAGTAGAACCATATGGAGTTGGTGAGAAGCATAACATGGGAGGATGCTCTATGGAAGGCATGAAATACCTTGGGGGCTGATCGGTAGCCCCTAATCTCAATGGCTTAGGAAAACATGTTTTTTTTATAGTTTTTCTTCTATGTCACATGGAGTACAGTGGAGAAGGGGAAGTTTTGGATTACACAGAGGAACCATGGTAGGATATGTCCATTTTCACTGCCACAGTTATCACTGCGGCAAATTTCCTTGACCCGAATCATCCTCTACCGAAACAACCGACAACTGAAAACGTTTGCGAAACCGTAACAACTATAGATTCTAGGGTTTTTAGCGGGTCTTTGGATAGCTCGCTAGACCATTTTCCAGGCCACTCACCAATGTAGTTAACAACTGGACTACTAGACCCAAAAATTGGAGTTAAATTTCTCTCACTTTTCCCTTTTTTCCTGTCATAGTTCCAGATATCCCACTAGCAGACGCATGATTATTGTCGACAACGAAACCCACTTTGCTTTGAATCCAAACCATATGCCACTATCAGAAAAAGGTTTTTTCAGTGACCTTGATTTGCTGGAGGCCGGATGGCCTGGAACCCTTCCCACATTTTTAGAACAGGCTTCTCTTGGGCCATCAGTCACTGAAGTTTCCAATCCCGAAGGGTTTATTTCTTCTTTCTTACAACCAGCTGATTTTAATGGAACCCCACCTGAGTCAGATTCAAATCACAATGATAGAGACTCCATAGAGGGATATTTAGCAGGAGACAATGAGGGAGGGAGGGGGGGGCCTAGCAGGAAGAGAAAAAAGTTCCTTACCCTGAGCGATGAACCTCTGAACCTTCTCTGTAGTGCTAACATCTCAATGGAAGAAGTGGGGGATATGGTGGATGTGGTGATAGTTGGGAATATTATGGGGTAGAACACATCTCAGGAGGAAATAAAAATAAGGTTTCAATGAAACTAGATGATGTTTCTTCATTATGAACCAGAAACCACTCCTCTCTCCAAAGGATGTTTTGGGTTCCTCCTTAATTGCAAGGACGATGTAGAAAAAATTCTAAATAAAAAATGGAGCTATGGCCTGGTGCTAAAGAAGTGGACACCCTTGTTTGATGCAAACAGTGAAAGATTGGATACAATCCCAGTGTGGGTGCATATTCCGGGACTTCCATGGGAGTTTTGAAACCCAACTTCACTATGATACCTAGGCAATGTGTTGGGGGTCTTCTTAGAAGCATAAGTTTCCTTTTTGAAGACTTGCTGTCGAACAATTGCAAGAATTCTAGTTTCATTGAACATTCAAACTAATCTCAGGGAGCACATCAATCTGATTTGGGTTTCTATAACCAGGAAAAAAAATTCTAGACTATGAAGGGATTATTTTTAGATGTCATCGATGTCATGAAATAGGGAATCTAGTGAAGAACTGCAATTTGGAACCTCCACCAATGTCCACCTGAAAATGATGGATTTCCAAGGAAGTTGAGGCTCCAAAAATAGGAAGGATTGAAGTAGGGAAGGATGAAGCAAGGAACCTTTGTGAATATGTTGTGACAAGTCAACCTTTGAACCTTGCAGAGGAAAAAATTCCTAATAGAACAATATTTGGAACATATCCTCCTCTTTAATAAGCATTGCAGCCATCCCTCGGTATGTTACCTTTTTCTTCTTTAAACAAAAACTTGAATGATTTGCATTCGAATGATTTAATATCCCCATTGATGAATCTCTATAAGATTGATTTCCATCCCCCCACACAGGTGTTTACCTCCCCTCACCCTTCTCCATATCCTCTTACACCCACCCTTCTGATCCCCTTACCCCTCCATAGGTAGCCTCTCTGTATTTACCGTCCACCTCCTCCATGTTTCATTTACATATCAGAATAAGGGATATCCCTACTCTGACTATCTCGTCAGTCCCCTTCCTAGGACTTGTATCTAAACCTATTCTTCCTACAAGGGGAAAAAGGAAGGGAATACCTACACATATTTCCTCCTCTTAGGAGAAATATCTTCATGATCAAGTGAATGGAAGAGAGAAAACTATTTTTTGGGGAACTTAGAGCACTGGAAGCCCATGATGGGGTTCCCAAATGAAATTTATGTCCCTCACTTGTAGGGGTTTAGAAAGTACTCGGAAAAAAACTTTCCCTAAAGAGGATGCTCTCGGTTAAAAAAACTGGATGTAATCCTATTCCGGGAAAATTTAGGAACACAAATAGAAGTCACAAAGTTGTTGTCTTCATTTACAAACAATTTTACTTTCCTAGATCAAAGCGCTAGAGGTCTCTAAGGTGGGATGGCAATAGCATGGAACTAGTATACGTTGTGTTGTACAAATTCATGGGGTGCTCCTTACGGCATGGGGATTCGGATCTTCTGAGTTGATGCAAACCTAACCCTGAACATCCTAAATATCTATAGGCCCTACAACAACAGAGTGGATTTTTGGGATGCTTTGCAATCCTCCCACCTTATAAGGTGTGAAAAATTGGTTATAAGTGGAGATATGAAGTTTTATTTAGGTTCACATGAAATATGGGGACCAAAAGAGAGAGTAGATCCATTAACCATTTTCTTCAGCAATCTCCTCCAGAATATCAAGATGGTGGACCTGGACCCCCAAAATCTCATACCAACCTAGACAAATAGAAGAATTGGAGAGGACAGGATGGAAAAAAGACTTGACATATTTCTCTTGGGAGAAATTATTTTGGGGAGAGATGTGATGTTCAAAAAATGGGTGGATTCAAGAGCCGATTCTAGTCACATGCTTATCTTCTTGGAATTTTTAAGAAACCCTAAGAAGCCAACTGTGCCTTTCAATCTTTGTTCAGCTTGGTTAAAAAATAAGGAGGTTCTTAGGCTTATTCATTCAATTTGTAACCCTTATGTGGCTAGAGAGGTAACACATGATGCCACTCACTTTGCACAAAATATGTCTCACATAAAGCCTTTTTAAGGAATGGGTTAAGAAAAAAAGGTTTCTGGATGATCAATAAATCACTCAAATAGAGGTAGAGTTGGAAGAGATACATAAATCTGAAGTGGGGCTGCTTTCTCACTCAAAGAGAAAAGGAAAGATTGATTTCCCTCGAATCTAGTAGGAAAAATATTATGAATAAGAGGGAGGAAGTGTGGAGGATAAAAAGTAGAGAAATTTTGATGGTGTGTGGGGATGAAAACACAAAATTATTTCAATCTTTTGCAACAGGGAAAAAAAACAAAATACTATCTAGGAACTAAGGAATGCAAACAATGTCAGGGTCTCCACTTTTGAGGATATGAAAAAGATTGGTAAATCTTATTTTGAAAATTTATTCAGAGGAGATCAACATGCTACAAATGTAGAGGTCCTTCAGGTCTCGCAGTTATTCTTTGAAAGTATCTCTAAGGAGGATAATTCTGATCTGATGGAGGAAATGTCGGAAGAAGAACTAAAATAAACCATGCATATATTTCATAAGGACAAATGCCCAGGACCAGATGGATGGACTATCGAATTTTTCATGGCTGCTTATGACACCATTGGTCCTGACCTTTTTCATTTGGTTGAAGAATATCCCAGGTAAATGGCCACTTATATCATCCACTCAACACAACCTTCTTATCCCTTATTCCAAAAAAGGATAACTTGGATAGTCTAGAAGATTTCCAACTCATATCTCTTTTCAATATCACTTAAACAATGGTTGCAAAGGTGATTGCACAAAGAATGAAGAAGGTTCTATAACAAATAATCTCACCTAAATAGTTTCATATTTTCAGAGAACAGATAGATCCATGAAGCAATCGGAGTAGCCCAAGAAGGT
The DNA here is from genome assembly GCA_001517045.1 of Pseudotsuga menziesii. Lineage (NCBI taxonomy): Eukaryota > Viridiplantae > Streptophyta > Pinopsida > Pinales > Pinaceae > Pseudotsuga > Pseudotsuga menziesii. Next base: position 66,534 of record LPNX010842679.1, on the reverse strand, counting down.
ATGCTAGTGTAAAAATCAAGAAGTGAAAAGGGGAAATTCTAAAGATCGATCTCTCAAAGGATTTTGACAAGGTTAACTTCTTGTACCTCAGAATAATTCTTACTCATATGGGCCTCTGTTAGAATAATCAACCCATAGTTAGCTACCTTAGACATTAAATTAATCATTTTTTTCTTATTTGCCTAGTTTCATGATTCCACCTTATGCAAGTTGTCATCTACACATCCATAGTGGTCAAAATTGCTAATTTTGACTCATGGAGTGTTTGGGAAACCTCAAGGAATCAATTTTTCTTTATTCCTGGCCTCCTAATTGCCCTTCTACTTTTTTGCTTTATTGCCTGCTTTTTCAATGCTTTAAGGAAATTGGGAAAGTTTGACTAGGTGAGGTTAACTAGTTTTTTGTCCTCCACATCCTCCACTCTTTTATCCTATGAAAAGAATGTATGAGTTTTCCTTCCATTACCTTTTATCTTGGCTAAGTGCTTTTGCCAATTCGTGAGCTCCTTGACTGTTTTGGAAACTACTTTATGCACCTATGGGGGATTTGCTTAATTTTAGTAAGCCTGCTTTTGACTAGATTCGAATTGCCTCCTCATGCATTCAAATCCCTTATGAAATTATTTATTGCATCAGCATATGATGTTATAGGGTTGGATATTGTACACTGAGTTAATACAGTTTAGTGTTCAGCTCCATATTCAGTCTCTTTTGTGAGTGATTTTGCATGTACAATTGATAATTGTTGTGAGTGTAATTGTTCTATCACTGGGTTCAATTTACAAATGGTATCAAATCCTTTGTATATCAATTTCCCTCCTTCCAATTTGTTTTTCAGGTTCGACATCAGTGACTGGGAGCCTTCTACTAACAGCCGTGACAATTTCTGAGCTATGGATCAATCTCAGAAGATCATCTTGACTCCCATCAACTTATTTGAATGTAAAGAAGATATGGAGATATCGTTGAGAGAGAAAGGCATCTACAAAGTGACTATGGAAACAGAATTAGAGCCCAATGCAGCCGCAGAGAAGATAAAATGGCACAACAGCAGGGATGAGGCCTATGGTCTCTTGTGTCTGAGTATTTCCAGAGACCTCTTTTTCCATCTTGATGGATTGACATCACCGAGTGAAGTATGGGAGAAGATTGTTGATATTTTTGGAAAGAAAGATGAGATGAGGGGACATCAAATTGAAGATGAACTGATCTCCCTGAGTCCAAATAGCTTTGAATCCCTCCAACTCTATTTCTCCAAGTTCAAAACACTTGTTTTGCAGCTAAAACAATGTGGGATCGAAAAGAAGGATGATCAGCTAGTCTTGGCCATACTTTCAAAGCTTGGCTGTGACTATTCAGTGTTTTTTTTGACCTTCTATGCCACAAAGTTGACAACTCAAACCTGGAAGATTCCTAGCCTTGCATATTTCATGGAATCTCTCACACAATAACAAGACAAACTGGTGATGATGGGCACCATCAAACCATCCAAAGACCAAGCTCTAGTTGCTGGAGATTCAAGGGTGGATTCAAAAAGCAAAAATAAAGCTAAAAATCCACCTAAGAAAAATAGAGACAAGAACAAGTCTCCAGAGGAGCCTCAAGGTTCCAAGAAGAACTACCAGAAGAAGAAGAATAAAGGAGAAATGAGCAAGTGTGCATACTATAGTAAGGGAAATCATACTGAGAGCTCCTGCATGAAGAAGAAAATAGACATGCTGACCCAAATCCTAGAGAAGAATGGCATCTCCCTTCTAGACAGCTCAAAGAAGAGAGAAGGAGGATCAAGTTCAGAAGACAAAGAGAGAGTTCATGCATTGGTTGCTGGCACATCAAGCTCACCTAGTTTCATCATTGATTCTGGAGCTTCAAGACATATGGTTTCGACCAAGGAGGCATTCTCGTCACTTGACATGTCGAAAGGTCTACCAATAGTACTGGGAGATGAATCTCTCACTGAAATTTTGGGAAAAGGGAGGATTGATCTTGATCATGGTCAATTCATCAATGTGTTGTATGTTCCTAGTCTTTCCTCCAACCTCTTATCAGTGTATCAGATGACACACGTTGGGTCTCCAAAGAAGGTCATATTCTCCCCTGATGAATTTGAGATCACAGAGATATCAAGTTATAAAGTCATTGCAAAAGGAGTTGCAAATCATACTTCGAAGGTATACATGTTCTCACACTTCCTACCCTACTCAAACCCCTCTGCTCTTCTGATTCATCCTAATGAGGAAAGAAAGCTTTGGCATGAAAAATTTGGCCACCTAAATTACAAGTATCTTTCTGATCTTAGTGAAAAAGATATGGTCATAGGGTTACCAAAGATAAAAGTTTCCAAAGGAGTCTGCCAAGGTTGTATCCTAGGAAAACACCCAGAGCATAAATTTGAGAGAGCTAGTCATGAGAGAACCTCTGCACCCCTCGAGTTGATCCACAGTGATGTTTATGGACCATTCCCTCATATGTCCATGACTCAGGCCAAATATGCATTGAATTTCATAGATGAATTTTCCAGGTATTGCTGGGTTTACTTCGTGAAACACAAGTCTGAATTTTTTGGCCTCTTCAAAGTCTTTAAGGCTTTGGTTGAAAACCTGTCTGGGAGGAAACTCAAGGTCCTAAGATATGACAATGGTGGTGAGTATGTAAAGTCTGAGTTTATTCAATATTGTGTATATGCAACATTCTATCCCTTACACACCACATCAGAATGGTGGTGTTGAGAGGAAGAGTAGATCACTGAAGGAGATGGAAACATGCATGATGGAGGCCAAAAATTTGCCACCAAAGTACTGGGCCGAAGCTATAAATTGTGCAGCCTATATCTAGAATAGGGTGCCTCATAAATATATTGATGGTATGACTCCTTTCAAATCATGGAGTGGGCACAAGCCAGATGTGACCCATTTCAGGATTTTTGGCTCAAGGGCTTGGGCTAGAATTCCAACAGAAAAGAGAAAGGCTTTGCAGCCCCAAAGCCAAGAGTGTATATTTTTTGGGTACTCTAAAGATTCAAAAGGGTACAATATAATCAATTTGATCATAAACAAAGCCTTCATTGAAAGGTGTGTTCATTTTCAAGAAGAACCCCTAGCAGCAGTGGAAGTTGGAGAAGCCTCTTCACCACCAGATCCTCTGAAAGTAAGTGAAGGGATTGTTGAACATGCAGATTCTAATATGTATGATAGTGATGAGTTTATTGCAGATACTAATAGCTCTACAATGCCATAATGGGCAGCCCAGACCATTCATGCAGCAGGAGAGCTGGCTGGGAATCCTAATGACCCTAGGAGGACTAGATCTCAATTTGAGAGTGCTCTGTCCATGAAGGACCCTGTGTTTGCTAAGAAATTCTATCTGATGGTGGAATCAGATCCTCATACATATGAAGATTTAGTAGGATATCCAAATGGAAAGCATCCATGAAGGAAGATTTCAGCTCACTCTAGAAGAGCAACACTTGGGAGCTGGTTGATCTTCCCCCAGGGACGAAGCTAGTTCAGTGTAAGTGGGTGTACAAGATCAAATTTGCTGCTGATGGTTCACCTTTGAAGTACAAGGCCAAATTGATAGCCAAGGGATACTCATAGGTTCATGGCATAGATTACAATGAGACCTTTGCACCGGTGGCAAAGATGGACTCCATCAGGCTAGCCTTAGCCATTGCAGCCTCAAAGCAATGGGAGGTACACATTAGAGGAAATTTGGGGTCTAAAATGGGCCTTATAAGAAAACATGCCAAAATAAGTTTTTGTGAGTTGGAATTCAAGAACCAATATAATTTCAATAAAATAAGTCAACCATAATGGTCGAATTGACATATTTGTCATTAAAAAAAACTACTTTTTTTGTTCGTATTTTCGACATATCTCATTGTTTTCTTACTCAAATTTCGATCAGGAGAGCTCGTTGGATGTAGAATTTGATTTTGCATCCAACGAGTACCCACACTGCATACTTTTGATGGACCCCGCTACCCCAAAAACAAGAAATACCTGAAAAAATGTGATGATGATGACATCATTATCACATTTTTTCAGGTATTTCTTGTTTTTGGGGTAGCAGGGTCCATCAAAAGTATGCAGTGTGGGTACTAGTTGGATGTAGAATCAAATTCCACATCCAATGAGCTCTCCTAATTGAAATTTGATTAAAAACACAGGGAGATATGCCGAAAATACGAACACAAAAAGTAGTTTTTTTCTTTCTTCCTCCAAAATTAATCAATATTATTTTTTTATTTTAACTATTATTTTATTATTTTAACTATTGTTTTATTATTTTCCTTAGGAGGCCCATTTTAGACCCCAAAATTCCTCTAATGTCACATGGATGTAAAGTGTGCCTTCCTGAATGGAGATCTCATTGAAGAGATATACATGCAGCAGCCTCAAGGATTTGCTACTAACCCATTTCTTGTGTGCAGGTTAAGTCATTGTATGGGATTAAACAAGCCCCCATGGCTTGGTATTCCAAGATTGATAGCTTCTTGCTATCATTGAATTTTGTTCGATGGAAATCAGATCCAAATGTCTATTTGAAGTTGATTAATTGTTCATTAATGATCATTGTGTTATATGTTGACGAACTTATCATTACAGGAAGCTCAAAGGATGAGATTGCTTCCTTGAAGGGTGCAATGAACCAAGCCTTCTCCATGACAGATTTGGGGCTCTTAAGCCAATTTTTGGGGCTTGAGATTTCTCAAACCAAAGCTGGAATCAAGGTGCACCAGTCCAAGTATGCCTTGGATTTGCTAAACAAATTTAGAATGAAGGATTGCAAGACAAGCAAGACTCCTTTCCTTTTAGGAGTGTAGCTGGAAGAAGCTGATTCTTCACCTATGGTAAACAATAAACAGTATAGGCAATTGATTGGATGTTTGTTGTATATTACACATACTATACCTGATCTTTCTTATGTAGTAAGTGTGGCTTCTAGACACATGGATCAGCCTCATGAGATCCATTGGAAAGCAGCCAAAAGGATCATTAACTTTGTTCAGGGAAAAAGGACACATGGGATCTTCTATAAAGCAAAATCTGATCTTGATTTGATTGGGTTTACTGATAGTGATTGGGCAGGTGATAGCACAGATAGAAAATCCACATCAAGATATGTGTTCATGCTTGCAGAAGGGCCAATTAGCTGGTCAAGCAAGAAACAGAGTGCCATTGCACTCTCATCTACAGAAGCAGAGTACAGAGGAGTGGTAAATGTAGAAACTCAATGTTTATGGTTGCAGGGGTTAGTTGGAGAGTGTGGCTTCGAATCAGAATACTCAAATACTATCTACTGTGATAACTAGAGTACCATTCGAATCTACAATGATCCAGTTCAAAAGCAGAGAACCAAACACATTGAGATCCATATGCACTACATCAGAGAGCTTGTGCATGATGGCACCATTCACCTACTCTTCTGTTCATCTTCAAAACAAGTAGCTGATATCTTCACCAAAGCATTTTGCGAGAAGACCTTCAGCAATCTCAAATCATTGCTAGGGATTATTGATCATGCTGTGAAGCATGAGTGAAGACAAGATTTCCAAATTTTGTTTTACAGTCCATGTTTAAGGGAGGATTTTCCCACTGGGTTTTTGCCTCTTTCCTTGGTTAAATGGACATGCAGTATGTAAAGGGTGACTAAGACTTGTTGCTAGGCCCTATAATTTTCTGATATATTACTCATAAGTCAGGCTTAAGGGGGGGTGTTAGAATAATCAACCCATAGTTAGCTACCTTAGACATTAAATTAATCATTTTTGTCTTATTTACCTAGTTTCACGATTCCACCTTATGCAAGTTGTCATCTACACATCCATAATGGTCAAACTTGCTAATTTTGACTCATGGAGAACTTGGAAAACCTTAAGGAATCAATTCTGCTTTATTCCTGGCCTCCTAAGCTGTTACGGAGAGAAGTTCTGATGGCTTGGGGTACCACAACAGATAGCTAGACTCCAGAAATCAATCTTTCCCAATATGCAATAGAAATAAAAACATCTAACACTAAAGGATCAAACCTCGTACCTTATTCCGGACGGTTGAAGTAGATCCCTGTTGAGCTTTCCAATCTTCAGCTTTAATTGTTATAGCACGTCCTCAACAACAAGTAAACAATACAAGCATACTATATTTCATGGTGTTAGATCTATTCTAGCATATATAATCAATAATGTAAAAGAATTTGACATATTCCAATGGAAATAATATTCATTCAAATACACATTACTAGACAGGAAAAGATATTTCTATTAATATGAATCAGAGATTATAAGTGACAACCTCTGACGGCACATCTGCGAACCGGAGAAACTGAATCCCCCACTTGGGCCTCCACCACCTCAATCCTCCATCACTTCGATAGCAATCTTACTAGCAAAAGGAAAGCTTGGGAAGAACACAACAGTGCTCCAAGGGACAAAGGGATGCAGGCTCAAGCATAAATCCTGCCAACAATGGACTATAGTTTCGTTACTCTCAATTCTCTCTTATGCTTTCAATGTACCAAGGGGTTCCTTATATAGCTTTTCAAAGGGATATTGAAAGGTTGAATCCATGTGATCTCAAGGCATATGGAAGGCCAGGAGTCATATGAGTCGGATCCAAGTCAAGGAAAACTCCAAAAGGATTTGGATTATGCACACATCCCGATGTATGCGACTATAAGGGGAATATCCGCGTATGTACACGGTTATCGGGGAAAAAGCATCGTATATCAATTTTCTTATGTTTTTAGGGATGATTAAGGATACATCAAAAGACAAAAAGTGGTCCATAGGGGTTAATGAGTCTGCAGCGGGACAGGGGAAGGCCATACAATGTGTGATTCACCTAGTGTGGTGAAATACGCTATAACAGATGCCCCCTAATGTATGAGGTCAGAGGGGTTATGCGATTGCCGAAAGACATTATAAGTCCATCCCAGAAAGGAAGTGATGAAGGTACCCAAATGGAAGACCAGCCACCCAATCAGCATAGTATCATAATACAACTCTTCATATAATCTACAAATACATATAGTAGTCCCGGATACATAAGAGTACAATGGCCATGAATAGGCATGAAACATGATAGAACATATGTGGTCATCGCCGCGTACAATATACATAGATCAGAATCTCCATGATGAAGATATACAAAGGACCATGATCTCCACAAAGGATGAAGATATACAATAGATCAAGATCTCCATAGTGGTTGGAAATGTCTGACATATACTGGAACAAGTCACGAGAGCTGAAATCTCATGAACACTGGCACGATCAAGGAGGTAGCATTTAAGAGATGCCACCAACCTGGAAGGTCTTCTACATAGACCGCTACGAGTACATGTCCTACTATGTGAATAGAGGTGTCGAGGTCAAACATAGTAGTCCATCGTCTGATTACTGGTCATTGATGTATACCGTTAACAGACGCGAGATCACCCACCGATAATGAAAATGGGAATCAAGGTACTAGAGTGCAAACTAACAAGTGTGAATAAATGTGTTGAGGTCGAACACTTGAGAGAATCCATCGATCAGGGGACATTGATGTATTCCCAAAACTGTCGATGGCGAGAGAACTTGCCACTGATGACTGCAAGTCTCAAGGCACTCAAAATGACTCTAGACTCCAATCCCAGAATAAATGATCTGAAGTCGATGGGATGAAATCCGTTGGAAGGAGGGAATTAAGGCATCCCCCATCATCCAACACGAGGTACTCAGCAAAGCTATCTAATGTGGAAGGATTCGATCATAAGGTGCACGAACGAGTAACTATACAAGGAATGGCCGACAAGCAAAGTCAAGATAAATGAGGAGTGGCTGAATCAGGTTTCAACTTCCTTCGAACAAGAGCATAACGGTGTATGGTGACTGAATAAAGGCAGCATAGACTCGATATACAAACTGGGACATCTCTATGATGCAGGAGGCATCAATAGAGGCTCCATATAGACTGGAAGCATAACCAGTCGGTGGAGATAAACTCAGATAAACGAGTACAGCTCCTAAAGTCAAACTATAACCCAACGAATGGATGTGATATACAGTGCTCTGTTCGAAGGCGACACGACTCGATAGCTACCAAAGATAATATCTTTTCTTTTTCGGCTTTTTGGTTTTTTGATTTTTTTTGGACTTTTTCAGTTATTTGAAAATATTGAAAAAAGAATAAACTAGCTTTATAGTTACAAACTAGGAGGAGACAAGTGTCATAAAGGAAAACAAACTAGTTCCAAGCAGTGGAACATACCTATGCTCAATGCAAGGATACATGTGTAGGATATCGACACTCGGGGGAAAATATCCTCCCGGTAAAAAGGGAAATCAAGATGTGAAGGATATAAAAATGGCTCTGCATGGCTAGACATGAGACAAGCTCAGGCTATATGGCTGAAACACAATGTCAGGGGAGCCGGCATAAAGCTCAATAAGACAGGAAAAGCTCATGATAATGCATCCACAACTTGATACAAGGGAGTCTGGAAGGAACATGGCCAGCATAAGATCAAGAGGAGTATGAGGCTCTTGTGAAATGACATGGCAATACTATACAATGGACTCCCACACCCTAAAAGGAGAAACATCCGCATGGGCACCAAATACAAATAAGGTACTAACTAAGGTACCCATGTAAGGTGAGGCTCTACCACTCACATCATGCCACTTCTAAAGCAGCAAGAAGGTTCCATGACATAATAGAGTGGGTTCGTACCTAAGGATATAGTGACATGGTCATAAGGTCATGCGAAATGGAAATGGTGGCGAACCTAACCCATATGCCAGTGTAGACGTTATACCTGAAATGGGCACGAACGGGTCAATCCAAAGGCTGAAACGGCACTGTAAATGGTCTTCTACATCACAAATCATGTCAGAAACAGTCCAAAATGGTTAGAAACTGTCAAAAATATAGGAAAGGGGGTAAAAATTTTCAAATATTTGAAATTTTTTCTATAAATAGTAAAAAATAGAAATCATTTGAAACTTTTACCCATTGGAGCACTGATTTTCAATTGCAAATTCCAGGAGATCCAGCCGGCGGAATTCACAACTGTTTCTTCCAGGTACATACTCATGTTCTCAGCTTGCATTTCAATACAATTTTTTCAAGTTTTCATGGTCAAATGAGGTCATTAAGGCCAAAATTACATGAGCGCCACGGCCCACGTGGGTATCAAAGTTTTTTCCACATATAGGGCTATCTATATGCGGAAAAGGGGCTAGAAACCGCGTACATACATGGCTGTTTGCAAAACAACCGCGTATGACGCCGCGCAAGTGATTTTAAAGTAATCTAATGGACATCTGGTCATTTTCTCATGCAGGATGGTGCTTGAATGGCGAGAACACGAGCATGGTGAAGTAGAAGAGGTAGTAAGGGCCAATGTAAGGACTCAACAAGTATTACGTGCATGTGGACTCGATAAGTTCTGGTGCTTAGGTGGCTTGAGGGCCAAATCGGGGCTGCTATAGATGCTGGTAGACTATTGGGATCTAGACTCAGATTCTTTCCGGATAGACGGTATGTCCCTCACCATTGAGGTGGAGGATATCTACTTCATTACAGGTCTATCTAGACGAGGGGAGGTGGTGAACCTTCATTCCTGAGGTGGGCCAGGTCATGGGCTTACTATCGATGAGTACATAGCAGTGTACTACTACCCAGATACTGAGAAGGAGGGGAGTCAAGTTCCCACCAACGCTATACAAATGCTGGGCCTAAAGGCCATTCTACTAACGCTAGGCAAGATAGCAGGCTTAGTATCACTCCATCAGGCCTCTCGAGCATAGATGTTCTATGCGGTGGAGTGTATGAGACCGACCATATATGACTGGAGCACTACACTACTGAGCAACATGAAACATCAGCTCAGTGAGTGTAAGGTGGGTAGGATATAGAACTTCAGGTTCAGCAACATACTGAGCATGTTCTTCTTCGAGCGGGTTCCGATATTGAGCCCTAGAGTGGATGTTCCTCTCCACGGGGTTCGAGATCCATCCCAACGACGTTGGGAAGATGCGATGCGCAGATTGGGGGTGGTAGGGTGGCCAACCCCTATCCAGCTGACTTCTTCACATGGTGGCGATGACAGATTGTTGCCATAGAGGACTACCCCTATGTAGGGATAGATTTCTGGGGGGATCCAGACATGCCATTTCCACCAAGATCAGCATTCGGAGACATAGGTAACGAATCTCAACCCTCACTCTTTTTAAAAAATTTGAATTATTTAATTTTTTTGTGTTTTCTTGATTATGTGAAACAAAAAAGACATGTTTTTGGGTGGCAATACATAGTGACATCTACCATTCATGTGTAGATGTGGGACCATGGTGACCAGAGGGCTTCCCACTTCATAGATGGAGGGGACGAGGGGACGACATCACCAGTACGGATGCGAAGCGAACGCTCCAAAACATCCATACCAACTTCGTGCGGCTGACACATAGAGTTCCCATGGCGCAAGTCAAGGACTTTCCTGAGGCCATTCAGCGACAGGTGGTAGGTGTACCACGTGCATGGGTGCATTTATTCTGGTGGCTAGCTAGAGCCGTAGTGACATATCATGATCACAACCCTCCTCCTCCACAGGACTAGATATCTAGGAGTGCATCTATTTTGTACTACCGTGTATATGATGGAAGCTTTGAAAGCTCCACTTTTGTATTATGACACTATGTATTACCACATTTTTTATGTATATAAAAAAGTTTTATGGTGATTGGTTTATTTATGTACATGTGTAAAAATGTGTTTATGATTAATTTATTATGAATGAGACAAATGCCAATCTAACACATAGTTAGCATATGAGTCAGCAACTTGATTATAATTTCTTGGAATGTGTGTATATGTGATACTCTCAAATTGCTGTTATAACAATCTTACCCGTAGTAATCTCCTCAATAATGCCGGATCTCTAACATGATACAAACCATTGAGCTGTGACACTACTAACTCCGAATCAAGACGTACCTCAAGAGAGAGAACACCATGCGAAATGGAACATTGTTGGAAGATGGCCGTAGACATACACCTCCTAAAGATAGTACTTGACCCATAGGAGTATAAATCACCCAAGCAGCTAAGGCTGAGTGTTGAGTGTGACGGCTTGCACCATCCATGAATCCTATGTAGGTGGAAGATTCCATTGACATTTTCCACAAGAAATGGAAACTAATCACAAACCCGATCACGATAAACAAGACCTAACTATGCAAAAAAGCTGTATAATAATATACAACAAACAACCTCAGCTAAAGATCATGCATAGTATTTTTTATGGTAGAGCCCATTTCTAGGCTCCGCCAAGGCTGTCCTTTCGTAATCCACTAACTCATAAGCACCCTTCTCTAATACATGCTTGACCACGTAAGGACCATGCCACATAGGATTGAACTTCCCTGCCCCAAAGGGTTCTTTCGATTGACCCCACAAAAGGACCAAGTCTCCCTCACTAAACATTCTTGGATGGACAGACTTATCGTATTGGGCCTTCACGCGATGCTTATTAACCTCTAGAGTCACCAAGACATCTCTATGCTGCTCATCGAGTTGCTCAAGGTGAACCAAATGCTCCTCCAAAGGTGAAGTGTCTGGTAAGAGTTCCACGGCTAACTTCAACGAAGAAATATCGCATTCAACCGGCAATATTGACTCCACTCCATGAACAAGCTAATATGGAGAAAAACCAGTGGCAGTCTTAAACACGGTTCGATATGCCCACAAAGCAGGGTATAACATAATATGCCAATTCATCTTGCTTTGTGCGATGGTTCATTGGAGAATGGACTTAAGTGACTTATTCACTGCTTCAACCTGTCCATTCGCTTGAGGATAGTAAGAAGAGGAGTGCTCTTGCTTATACCCTAACTTGGATGCCAACTCTTCCATCATACGGTTCTGAAAGTGCGAGCCATGGTCAGTGAGAAGCTCTCTCGAAATCCCGAACCGAGTAATGATTTGGTTGAATACGAAGTGAGCGGCTGTCTCACCGTCATATTTTACAGTAGGCATTGCCTCTGCCCATTTCGTGAAGTAATCAACAGCCACTATGATATGATGGTGCCCCCCAGTCGAAGCTAGGTTGCAATCCATAAAATCGATCCCCCACTTGGTGAAAGGACCAGCAGTGATAATAGGGTGTAATGGGGCAGGATTCAAGCGCATATTACGTGCGAACACCTAGCAAGGGTGGCACCTCTTGACCACTTGAATACAATCCTTGAAGATCGATGGCCAGAAATAACCTGCTCTCAAAATATTCTGAGCTGTAGCAATCCCGGATAAATGACCGCCACATGCCCCTCCATGGCAATCATTAAGCACTACCTCAGCCTCATCACGAGTTAAACAACGTCATAAAAGGGAATCTACTCCATGGTGGTACAAAGTATTGTCGACTATGAGGTAGTTCTTGGAAACATGACGTAATCGACGTCGCTCATCTCGCGAGAGGTGAGTAGGGGTCCTCTGTGTTTGTAGATATACTATGATATCCCCATACCATGGGTCGGCCATTGAGATTAAGAAAATGTGTTCATCTACGAACGTATCTTCACATACCAACTCCTCAGCCTCGCTCGGAAAATCCGATATGAGCTCTGCAAAGATTAAATATTTCTTCGATTTTTCCGAAACAAACTCGAGATCAAACTCTTGCAGGATGACAATCTATTTATTGTACTTTCCCCCAATCATCCTATGTGTGAGGACGAACTGAAATATATTGACATGGGCTACAACCAAGGTTTGGAAAAGGAGAATATAATGTCTCAAACGCTGGACCGCATGTACGGTATCTAAGGAAAGCTTCTCGACATGAGAATACCGAATCTCTGCGTCAATAAGGTTTCGACTCAGATAATAAATGACATGCTCCTGGAGCTCCTCATCCTCTTGAACCAACACCATACCAATCGCCTCTAAAGACGTGGCCACATATAATAGGAAATCATGGCTATAATCCGGAGGACTAATCACCGAGGCCGATGCTGGGGCTCGCTTAAGTGCATCAAAGGACTCCTAGGCTCGCTCATCCCATTCAAAGGGAGTATCCTTCTTCAAGAGACGCATAAATCCTCTAGTCGAATTGGAAAAATTGACCACAAATATTCATAGGAAGTTTTCCATGCCTTGAAAACACTGAAGATGATGAATATTTCGTGTGGGAGACAACTGAAGTATTGCCTCCACCTTCAAAGGGTCGACTCTTATCCCCTATTTCGAAACAATGAATCCTAACAAACGACCTGACTTCATGCAAAAGATGCACTTATGAGGGTTCAATCTAACAGCATAGTGTCGGCATATTTCGAAAACCAATCTCAAGTGATAAGAAAGATGCATCCTCATACGAGAATGAGCAGTGAGGTCATCCAAAAATACTTCAATAATAGACTTGAGATCGTGGAAGATCAAAGTCATCGCCCGCTGAAACGTAGCTCTGGCGTTTTTAAGGCCGAAAGGCATTTTCCGATATGCAAAATTTCCCCAAGGACAAATAAATGTAGTCTTGTGTTGGTCCTCGGGTTTGATCTAGATCTAATTATACCCGAAAAATCTATCCATGAAGGAGAACACCTCGCTACCCGCACACTCATCCAAAATATGATGTATAAATGGTGTGGGGAAGTTATCCTTAGGACGGTCACGATTTAAATCATGGAAATCAGTTCATATACGGATCGCTCCCTGCTTCTTATCCACTGGAATGCGGTTTGAAACCCACTCCGTCAAGGGAATGGGATATATGAAACCCACTTTCAATAGCTTTTGTATCTCTTCCTTTATGGTGGGTGCTTTCCTAGGATTCACGGTGCGCAAAAGCTGTCGAACAGGCTTAGCGTTGGGGTAAGTTTTAATCTCATGTTCGACAATCCGAGGGTCAATCCCATGCATCTCATCATACGACCAAGCAAAAACATCATGGAATTCCTTGAATAGCTAGGTATACTCACGAATCTCATCTTGGGAACAATCCACCCCAATGTAGACATTCTCAATCGTACCAGGATTGCGAGAAATGTTGTTAGGAATAGTCGACGATATGTTCGCCATGTTTCCATTAGCCATCTGACCAAGAGAGCTCAACGGAACCATAGGTCTACCAACTTTCTGACTAAGAATCTCCCTATAATCCTCATGCTCCAAAAGGTCAAGCTCTGGAAGGAAATATGATCTATGATGAAGTTCCTCCCATGGTGGCTCAACTCCTGACATAGCCTCGATAATCGCTTCATATGAAGGGAAAACCATATCAAGGCAATCGTGGGCATGAGAATACTATACTTCCCATGCCGACAGCACATAGGGGTCTTCCTCCTCTGTCCGTGAAGAGGAAGAACAAGGCACTGCAGCAGACTCGAGATTAGCTTGGTAAGCAATCATAACTGTAGGAAACAACACACTCATCTCGATGGACTCACTCAAAGGAATCGGTGAAGGAAGAATCCAAGGATCTCCCATATGACATGTGCGAAAATGCACCGATCTCGTAGACATGGAAGCACCACCGAAACTCGATCCTATCATGAGGAGGGGTGCAAGACAACTAAAGGTTCCCATGAGGGAAGGATACATTCCTACACCCACACTCCCAGTTGCCGGTTGGGAATGTTCAACTTTCGGAACCGAAGCTCCTGACGATGTAGTAACAGGCGGATTCTTGAATGCCATTTGGTCAATCATTACAATATTTCCGTTATGAGGAAAGATTACAACGCAAAACATGGAAGACGCAACGGCTTGCATACTATACATCCAATTCCTTCCCAGTAAGAGATTGTAGTCAAGGGGTGCATCAACCACCTCAACCTCTATCACAACGGTATTCCCTCCCAAATGGACTTTAAGGGAAGGAATGATACCATGTGGCCTAAACGATCTCCCATCAAAAGCAGTTAACATGGTCGTAGACTTTGACAACTCAGGAGAACCAAGACCCTTCCAACAAGACAAAGACATCACAGAGGCAACAGCACCCTCGTCAATCATAGTACGCTTGACAGTCATATTAAGACATTCTACATGTATCAAAAGAGACACATAATAGGGCAAGTGAGGCTGATGTCCTGTGGTTTCAAATTTGATCATTGAGGAAGAATCATCACCATTCACACTAAGAGCGGAAAGCAAAGCCTTCCTTTGCGATGGACAACTCTAAAGCACCTCCAATGCAGACATTGCACAAGGAGTATGACCCAAGTCCTTGACAACTGAATAGTTTTGGGCGGCTCGGGCATTTGGATTATGCCCCGAATGATTAAGGGAATGGGAGGTGAAGCTTCAGGCTTATCCATAGGTTTATCCATCGGTTTATCGTCCGGTTTCACAATGTGCAAATGAGTTCTTGGTGGATCAGGTTCTTTTCCTGGGTTGGGTTGCGACGAAGTATAATCTTTTGCACGCGTCACAACCTTCACGGCACGGACCATATTAATGCACCCACGACCACTAGTCTCAGGTGTATCATCATCACTAGATTGATCATGGGACTTCGAGTTCATATTCTGGTTATGCGGTAAAGGGTTCGTTAACACAGCTGGGCCTTGTGCTATGAAATTCGAAGCTTCATCCAACCTAGGGTACAAGTAAGTGAGGTGATAATCCTTACATAGTTTGCAAGGAAACTTAACCTTACATTTATTCTGCTTGTCCCCCCTAGCATTTTTATTATTCTTGTCATTATTATTGGCATTTTTGTTCTTATACCCACCCTTTTTATTATTATTGTTTTTACCCTTATTTTGATTCCATCGGGGTTGCTAGTTACCCTTCTGGTCCAACGATTGCACAGCATGTACATTCACCATTTGGGTAGGCTGAGATGAAGCCATAGCTTGTCCCGAGGCAGATTGGTTGGTAGAAAACTGAGCTACTTGTTTCGCAACCGAACTTCTAGGTTTATTACTTGCACAACCCACAATTCCATCGACATGTGGTCTAGGTTTGACCTTGGAATCAAAACTCAAACGAGGAGCGTTGGGTATAATCTCATATAACAAACCAGACTGAGCATAGATCAAGTCTAGTTCCTGTTCCCTAAAGATTGCTTGTTCCTCATTCTGCACTCCAGATGTGGAAACATCCTTCGCTATATATGGAAATAAAGATTTGAGGAACCACTCAAGGAGGAATTCCAGTGGTATAAAGGCTTTAATTAATCTCTTCCATCTACGCCACTCCTAAATATGATAAAAAATATGGGTGGATTTATCTTGCCGAAATGTCGACAAGAGTTCAGTACCAACATCATATCATACTAGTAGCTGGAAGTGATTAAGGAAAGTCATCACAATATCATCGAACAAGGTAAAGGCACCCCTAGGAAACTCTATATACCATTTCACCGCAGGCCCTGTGAGGGTGCGTTGAAATAGTCTCAAGCGGACTGAGTCCTGATGCAATGAATTCGAAGAGCACCATAGGTGGAATGTCGTAATGTGTTCACTTGGATCCTCTCCTGGTTTTCCTTCGAATTTAGGTATATCCGAAGGAAGCTTGGTAGGGACAGTCGGCCAAGCCGGGTCATGAGCCACAGGATCGTTTGTAAGTCTTGATAAGTCAGGTAAATTGAGTGTCGCGAGGAAAGGGAGCCTAGGATTATGAGGTCAAGGGACCGCTCCCTAGTTCATATGGGATTGATTACCACCATGACCTTGGCCAAAGTGACCTCCTCCCATATGACCCATATAGGGTGGCGCCGAAGCACCATAATGAGGTGGGCCCTGACTAGTGGGAGCTACAAAGCCATAAGTAGGAGGATAAGCAGGTTGTGAATACTCGCCTCCATAAGGTGCAGAAACCTGTCCATACTGCATCCCATAATAGGGTCCATAAGTCATCGCTTGCGATGCCCCATGAGACACTCCATAGGTAGGTACATATATTCCAAAACTAGGAATATACATGCCGAAAGTAGGAATATATGTCGAGGAAGTAGCAACCTAACCTCTAGAAACATGAACATAACCTCCCGAAACTATGGGTGGTATGTAGGCTTGAGACACAATAGGTCTAGTAATCGCAATACAGATCTAACTTGTAGCTACGTGCCAACTCGAAGGACCACGTGAGTAAGGTGGAGGATTTGTATTTGAAGAACTCGAAAGTGAGGACGAAGGGATCTCTACAATAAGATATGTGCTAGTGCCTATCGTCACTCGTCTAGAACCTGGTATCGCTATGGGATCACTAACTCTAGACCTAGGAGGTATATAAGGTATAGCTTCCACCGCTGGGATGGAAGGTGCAATTTGACTAGTACTCCCAAACCTCTCCGCAAGGTAAGGCATGGGAATGCCCCCAGGCATAGTGTTAGGGTCAAATTCGTATTCAACATTAAATGCCAAATCATGAATAGGAAAACCAGTCGTAACATAACCACCGTAGCTAGTGCTGGCAGGTTCAAAGTGAGTTTCGGCGTCATCCGGGATTCCATACTGGTAATGTTGCAACGAGGGGTCAGGCCTAGAATGAATATGTCTATCATGCATGGCTCCTATCTCAGAAATCACAGGTCCTAACTTAGTTAGGTCAGGTGAAGGATCATAAGTAAGTGTAAAATCCCCATCGTCAACACGAATAGGAGGAGGAAGTGAATCAGATGTGTCCTCTGAATGATCTCCCATGGTGTGTGAATCAATGTGTGATATAGTCCACCTGGACTGTCTAGGTACTTCTCCCAAAGGAGGAGGATCAGTAGAAGGTAGAAGTCCTGCTAAACGATGAGAACAGTGCGGAGCCGCACCTGAATCCACAATGACTCAAAAAATAGCAAAGACTCTCTATTTATGTCAACCCTAGGGCAACTAGCGTGCACAGAGAAATCACTATAAAATCTAAAGCCAAAAGCAAGCAAACAAGGGCTGGATAAGTGAGCTGCCGAATGTGGCCGGTATGTCTCTCCTAGGAGAGGCTTGAGAGGCCCTTGTCACCACAAGAAGATGTTCGAAACCGATTATTGTGGCCCTCAGCTTCAACGCATAAAGTGACTATGCTGTCCGACCCCAACCTGGTTGGGACACACGCAGAATAACCTCTACACGTACCCCCTCGATATCCTAGGTAAGGTCACTAAGGTCACCTCAATATAATCAACGCTTAGGCAGACATTCGTAGGCGGGATTGACCGTATGGGCAGGGTAGCAAAGCCCGAAACTCCCGAAAGAGGCCCCAGATACGAATACAATCCTCGCTATATCGCCGGTGCTACACAGTTCTCAACCAGGGGTTATCCCAATCAACAACTGCTCACACTACCTAGTGCTTGACTCCCTTTTGAGAGGAGATTCCTGAGAACACTGGTTATACCAAGGATTTCACACACTCCTTGGACAGACACCTAGTTGTTGTTGTTTAGTGATCTTGGAGAATTGAATTACAATGAACTATTCCAAGATCCTAAAACCTAAGCTTGTTGGTGCACCCTATAAATGAAAAGAGTGTAATTCATTTTATTTAGCGTTGATTTTAGTTGGCTTTATTACTCAAAAATAGGATATGGTCGTGCAACTAATGGTGTTGTGACGCAACAAGAAGTAAAATGCACACCTAACAATCAATGCAAATGCATTGTGTCCATGAAAATAGGGTATGCGTACTACATGTAATGCACAATTTCTTCTTCAAATGCTGAATCCAAATTTCCCTATATGAATTCCTGACTATTACTCCAAAGAAAATCTAGATCTAGTGCAAGTACAATGCAAAGTGCAAAATGCAATGCATAATGATAAGCAAATGTTTTTGGATTTTTTGAAAATAAAGAGATACAAAAAGCAAAAGAATGATTCTACCCACCCCAGACTCTGCAAGCACACATAAACAGCATTCTAGCAAAGCACTAAGGTAAAAGGACTCTAATGCACTAATCTCAAACAAAAAATCAAAGATGCCATGACAAGAACTTTCCTAAAAAAATATTAAAATTTAGGCTAAAAAAAAAACGTTTCTAGTCAAGAACAGAGGTATTAACAGAATCAGGCAGTGGCAAAGGAGACTCAGCAACTCACAGAATTCACCCAGCAATCCACTTTCTTCCACAAAAAGGTAAAAACCAAAGTATACGCGACTGTGCGCAGTAAACCCGTGTGTATACATGGAAATCCCAGAGGAACCCGCGTGTATACGCGACTGTAAGACCAAAACCCACGTACATGAAGAAAAATATCCACAAATCAAGGGAAACAGACAGGCTGAGGCTAAGTTTACACCAGTCAGACTCTACTAGGCATACATGCCCCCATACTCGACACAGAAACAAGAGAGAGAGAGCAATTCAAATACATTGAATACCAAGAAACCAATCCCCAAAGGTCAACTACTAGGAAGTCCCCAGTGGAGTTGCCAATTCTATTATCGGAGAGAAGTTCCTATGGCTTGGGGTACCACAATAGACAGCTAGACTCCAGAAATCAATCTTTCTCAATATGCAATAGAAATAAAAACATCTAACACTAAAGGATCGAACCTCATACCTTATTCCGAACGGTTGAAGTAGATCCTCGTTGAGCTTTCCAATCTTCAACTTTAATTGTTATAGCACGTCCTCAACAACAAGTAAACAATACAAGCATACTATATTTCATGGTGTTAGATCTATTCTAGCATATATAATCAATAATGTAAAAGCATTTGACATATTCCAATGGAAATAATATTCATTCAAATACACATTACTGGACAGGAAAAGATATTTCTATTAATATGAATCAGAGATTACAAGTGCTAACCTCTAATGGCATGTCTGCGAACCGAAGAATCTGAATCCCCCACTTGGGCCTCCACCACCTCAATCCTCCATCACTTCGATAGCAAGCTTACTAGCAAAAGGCAAGCTTGGGAAGAACACAACAGTGCTCCAAGGGACAAAGGGATGCAGACTCAAGCATAAATACTGGCAACAATGGACTATAGTTTCATTACTCTCAATTCTCTCTTATGCTTTCAATGTACCAAGGGGTTCCTTATATAGCTTTTCAAAGGGATATTGAAAGGTCAAATCCGTGCGATGTCAAGGCATATGGAAGGCCAGGAGTCATATGAGTCGGATCCAAGTCAAGGAAAACTCCAAAAGGATTTGGATTATGCACACATCCTGATGTACACGACTATAAGGGAAATATCTGCGTATGTACGCGGTTATCGGGGAAAAAGCCGCGTATATCAATTTTCTTATGTTTTTAGGGATGATTAAGGATACATCAAAAGACAAAAAGTGGTCCATAGGGGTTAATGAGTCTGCAGTGGGACAAGGGAAGGCCATACAATGTGTGATTCACCTAGTGTGGTGAAATCCGCTATAACATAAGCACCCTTCTACTTTTTCTTCTTTATTACCTGCTTTTTCAGTGCTTTAAGGAAATTGAGAAAGTTTGACTAGGTGAGGTTAACTAGTTTTTTGTCCTCAACATCCTCCACTCTTTTCTCCTATGAAAAGCATGTATGAGTTTTCCTTCCATTACCTTTTAGCTTGCCTAAGTGCTTTTTCCGATTCGTGAGCTCCTTGACTATTTTGGAAACTACTTTATGCACCTATGGGGGATTTGCTTAATTTTAGTAAGCCTTCTTTTGAATAGATTCGAATTGCCTCCTCATGCATTCGAATCCCTTATGTAATTATTTATTGTAGTAGCCTATTATGTTACAGGGTTGGCTATTCTACACTGATTTAATACAGTTTAGTGTTCAGCTCCATATTCAGTCTCTTTTGTGAGTGATTTTGCATGTACAATTGATAATTGTTGTGAGTGTAATTGTTCTATCACTGGGTTCATTTTCCAAAGCTTCAATTATCCTTCCATAAAATAAATTTTGGCATACATCTCCACTGCATCCTTTTTTTCCACATCAATGGTTTAGCCTCTCGTTTTTTCACTATGAAAGGGTACTCAGACAGGGATTCCCACTATCCCCTCTTCTTTTCCTATTGGTTGCAGAAGAGCCATGTAGGGATATTTTGGATACAAAAAGAAGAGGCATTTTTGAAGGAATCAATATTACCACAAATCTAAATATCATAGACCTCCTATTTGTAGATGACATTCTCATTTTCTGCAATGGATCAATCAGAGAGGCTGGATAGCTCTCAAAAATCCTGCTCCTTTTCTACAAAGCAGCAGGGATGAAGTTAAATGATAAAAAAATTATATTATTACTTTTAACCTGGAATATGATATCATTAGGACCCTATTGGAACTCTTTCCTTTTAGTGTTATTATGATGGATGAAGGCCTCAAGTACCTGGGATTCAAGCTAAGCCCAAATTGCTACAAGAAGAGAGACTGGAACTGGTTACTAGAAAAAATGGATCGCAGAGGAAATATTTGGTGTAATAGATGGCTTTCAAGAGCGATCATGTTAATTTTAGTCAATTCTATATTTGAAACCATCCTTGTCTACTGGATGGCTTTAGCTTGGATTCCAAAATCAATATTGGAGAAATGTCAAAAAATTTGTTCAAAATTCCTTTGGACAAGGAATAAGGATAAAAAAGTTCTTCCATGGGTAAGATGGGATAAAATTGCTAGTCCTAAATATTTGGGAGGGTGTGGACTCAAAAAATCCACACTGTTCACAAAATATTTATCTGCAAAAGCAAGTTGGAGGCTTATATCAACAAACAACTTATGGGCGAAGGTGATTTTTCAAAAATAAATAGCTCTAGTTTTGATATGGCTTTGGATCATAAATTTTTTTTTCATTGCTTCTCAATCTAGTTCAATTTTTTGGAAGGAAATATGAAATTATTTCACCCTTATTCATAGTGGTCTCTCTTGGAAAATTAGTAATGGGACTAGTGTTCAAATTGGAGCAGAACCATGGCCAGGAAGCCATCTAACTCATATTCTCCCTCAACATATTGTTCAGTTTCTCCCATAAAGGATTATTTCACTTAAATCAAATTACTGACCATGCTTCCAAAAACTTACAGCATGTTATAGCATATTTCACCACTCTAGGTGAATCACACTTTGTATGGCCTCCCCTGTCCCGCTGCAGATTCTTTAGACCCCATGGACCATTTTTTGTCCTCTGATGTTTCCTTGATCATCCATAAAAACATATGAAAAATGATATATGTGGATTTTAAACCTATAATCACGTACATATGTGGGTTTGACCCATATAACCGCGTACATCGGGATGTGTGCATAATACAAATCCTTTTGGAGTTTTCCTTGACATGGATCCGACTCATTTGAATCCTGGCCTTCTATATGCCTTAATATCACTCGGATTCGACCCTTCATTATCCCTTTTTAAGATATATAAGGAACCCCTTGGTACATTGAAGGTAGGAAGAGAGAATTGAGAGCAAAGAAATTATAGTCCATTGTTGCCAGAACTTATACTAGAGTCTGCATCCCTTTGTCCATTGGAGCACTTTTGTGTTCTTCCCAAGCTTGCCTTTTGCTTGTGAGCTTGCTATCGAGAGATGGAGGATTGAAGTGGTGGAGGCCCAAGTGGGGGATTCGGTTTCTTCGTTTCGCAAGCGTGCCATCAGAGGTTGTATCTATCATGTAATCTCTGATTTATATTAATGGAAATATCTTTTCCTGTCCAATGATGTGTATTTGAATGAATATTTTATCCATGGGAATATGTCAAATGATTTTACATTATTGATTATATATGCTAGAATAGATCTAACACCATGATATATAGTATGCTTGTATTTTTTACTTGTTGTTGAGGAAGTATTATATCAATTCAAGTTAAAGATTGGAAAGCTCAATGGGGATCTACTTCAACCGTCCGGAATAAGGTACGAGGTCTGATCCTTTAGTGTTAGACATTTTATTTCTATTGCATATAGGGAAAGATTGATTTCTAGAGTCAAGATGTCTGTTGTGGTACCCCAATCCATAGGAATTTCTCTCTATAACAGAATTGGTGACTCTGCTGGGGAGTTCCTAGTAGTTGTCCTTTGGGGGCGATTTTCTTGGCATTCAATGTATTTGAATTGCTCTTTCTTTGTTGTTTCTGTGTCAGGTCTGGGTGTTTGTATGTCCGGTAGAGTCTGATTGGAGTGAATTTTGTCTCAGCCTACCTGTTTGCCTTGATTTTATGCACTTTGTCTTCCTGTACAAGGGTTTTTGATTTACAGTCGCGTATACACGTGGCTTCTTCTGTGATTTATGCGTATACACACGGGTTTACTGCAAACAGTTGCATATACCCTTGGTTTTAATTTGTGTGGAAGATAATTGGTTGATGGGTGAATGTTGTTAGTTACTGAGTCTCCTTTGGCACTGCTTGAGTCTGTTTAGACCTCTGTTTCTAACCAGAAACATTTTTTTTTTATATTTTTTTAGGAAAGTTCTTGTCATGGCATTTTCGATTTTTTGTTTGAGATTAGTGCATTAGAGTTCTTTTACCTTATTGCTTTGCTTGGATGTTGTTTATGTGTGCTTGCAGAGTCTGGAGGTGGTAGAATCATTCTTTTGCTTTTTGCATCTCTTTTATTTTCAAAAAATCCAAAAACATTTGCTTATCATCATGCATTGCATTTTGCACTTTGCATTGTACTTGCACTAGATCTAGATTTGCTTTGGAGTACTAGTTAGGACTTCATATAGGAAATACTTGCATTCATTTGAAGAAAAATTGTTCATTTCACGTAGAAGCATACCCTTTTTTCATGGACACAATGCATTTGCATTGATTGTTACGGTGTGCATTTTACTTCATGTTGCGTCATAACACCACTAGTTTCACGACCATATCCCTTGTTTGAGTAATAAAGCCAACTAAAATCAACGCTAAAGTAAAATGAATTACACTCTTTTCTTTTCTAGGGTGCACCAACAAGATTAGGTTTTAGGATCTTGGAATAGTTCATTGTAAGTCAATTCTCCAATATCACTAAACGACAACATCTAGGTGTCTGTCTAGGGAGTGTGTGAAATCCTTGGTATAACCATTGTTCTCAGGATCCTCCTCTCAAACGGGAGTTAAGCACAAGGTAGTGTGAGCGGTTATTGATTGGGATGACCCCTAGTCATAACTAAGTAGCATCGAAGATATTTACAGGATTGAATTCATATCTGGGGGCTCTTTCGAGAGTTTCGGGCTTTGCTACCCTGCCCATATGGTCAATCCCGCCTGCGACTGTCCGCTTGAGCTTTGATTATATTGAGGTGACCTTAGTGACCTTACCTAGGATATCGAGGGGGTACTTGTAGATGTTATTCTGTAGGTGTCCTGACCAGGTTGGGGTCGGACAGCACAGTCGCTTTACGTGTTGAAGCTGAGGGCCACAATAATTGGTTACGTACCTCCGCTTGTTGTGTATGGGAGTCTCAAGCCTCTCCTAGGAGAGACATACCTGATTCATTCAGGAGATCACTTATCTAGCCCTTGTTTGCTTGCATTTGGATTTAGATTTTATTAGTGATTGCTCTGTGCATGCTAGTTGGCCTAAGGTTTACATAAATAGAGAGTCTTTGCTATTTTTTGAGTCATTGTGGATTCAAGTGCGGTTACTCGCCGTTCTCGTCGGTTAGTAGGAATTCCACCTTCTACTTCTCCTCCTCCTTTTGGAGAGAGATGTAGATAGTCTAGGCGGACTATGTCACACACTGATTCACACACCATGGGAGACCATTCAGAGAATATTCCTGAACCACCTACTCCCATTCGTATTGACGATGGGGAACTTACTCCTACGTATGATCCTTCACCTGACCTAGATGAGTTTGGTCCTATGATTTCTCAGATAGGATCCTTGCACGATAGACCTACTCACTCTAGGGTTGATTCCCCATTGACATTTTACCGGTATGGAATGTCGGAAGATGCCGAGACTCACTTTGAACCTGCCAGCACCAACTACGGTAGTTATGCTACGTCTGGTTTTCCTATGCACGATTTGACATTTCATGTTGAATCCGACTTTGAGCCTAGCACTATGCCTAGGGGAAATACCATTCCTTACCTTGTGGAGAGGCTTGGGAGTACTAGTCACATTGCACCTTCCATCCTAGTGGTGGAAGCTACATCATATCTCCCTCCTAGGTCTAGGGTTAGTGATCCAATTAGGATACCAGATCCGAGATGAGTGATGATAGGCGATAGTACATATCTTATTACTCAGATTCCTTCATCCTTGGTTCCAAGTTCTTCAAATGTACATCCTCCACCTTATTCACGTGGTCCTTTGAGTCGATATATGGCTACGATTCAGGTCTGTACTGCGGTTACCAGGCCAATTGTGTCTCAAGTCCATATACCACCCGCTGCTTTGGGAGGCTATGTTCACACTTCTAGCGGTCAGCTTGCTACTTCTGGTATGCATATTCCCCCTTCCAAAGCTTATCTTCCTACCTATAGAGTGTCCCATGGGACATCGCATGCGATGGCCTATGGACCTTATTGTGGGACATAGTATGGACACGTGTCTTCACCTTATGGAGGTGGGTATCAACAACCTGCTTACTCTCCTAATTACGGCTTTGTAGCTCCTACTAGTCAAGGTCCACCATATTATGGTACTTCCACACCACTCTTTATGAGTCAGACAGGAGGAGGACACTATGGCCAAGGCCATGGTGGTGCTCAACCCTATATGAACTAGGGAGCAGTCCATAGACCTCATCATCCTAGGCTCCCTTTCCTTGCGACGCTTAACCTTCCTGACTTATCGAGACTTACAAATGATCCCGTGGCTCATGACCTGGCTTGGCTGGCTGTCCCTACCAAGCTTCCTTCGGACATACCTAAGTTCAAAGGCAAACCGGGAGAGTATCTGAGTGAACACGTTATTACATTTCACCTTTGGTGCTCTTTGAATTCATTACATCAAGACTCAGTCCGTTTGCGACTATTTCAACGCACCCTCACAGGGCCTACTACAAAATGGTATATAGAGCTACCAAAGGGAGATTTCTCTTTGTTCGATGATCTTGCGATGACTTTTCTTAATTGCTTCCAGCTACCAGTGCGCTACGACGTTGGTACTGAACTCTTGTTGACATTTCGGCAAGATAAAGCCACCCATATTTTTTATCATATTCAAGAGTGGCATAGATGGAAGAGATTAATTAAAGCCTTTATACTGCCAGATTTCCTTCTCGAGTGGTTCCTCAAGTATTTATTGCCATATATAGCGAAGGATGTTTCCACATCCAGAGTGCAGAATGAGGAACAAGCGATCTTTAGGGCGCAGGAACTGGAATTGATCTATGCTTAGTCCGGTTTGTTGTATGAGATTATTCCCAATGCTCCTCGTTCTAGTTTCGATCCCAAGGTCAAACTTGGAATACATGCCAATGACATTGTGGGTTGTGCAAGTGTGAAACCTGTGGATTTGGTTGCAAAACAAGTTAGTCAATTGTCACTCAACCAATCTGCTTCGGGACAAGCTAAGGATTCATCTCAACCCGCCCTAACGGTGAATGTACTTTCTGTGTAATTGTTGGAGAAGAAGGGTAACCAACAGCCCGGACGGAATAGAAGAAATGGTAAAAATGATAATCGAAAGGGTGGGAATAAGAATGAGAATGCTACCAATAATGACAAGAATGGTAAAAATGCTGGGGGGAACAAGCAAGCAAAACGTAAGGTTAAATTCCCTTGCAAGCTATGTAAGGATGATCACCTCACTTAGTTGTGCCTTTGGAGTGAAGAAGCTTTGAGATTCTTAGCACAAGGCCCAGTTGTGCTAACGAACCCTTTACCACATAACCAAAACATGAACTTGAAGTCCCATGACCAGTCTAGTGATGATGATCCACCTGAGACTAGTGCTCGTGGTGCATTAACATGGTCTGTGCTACCAAGGTTGTGACTCGTGCGAAAGATTATGGTTTGTCACAACCTAGCCTAGGAAAAGAACCTGATCCACCAAGAACCCCTTTGCACATTGAGAAACCTGCGGATAAACCTGAGGCTGCACCTCACATTCCTAAGGGATTCCTTAAGTGTTAGGGGCATAACCCAAATGCAGGAAGAATTATTCAGTTGTCTAGGACTTGGGCCACACTCCTTGTGCGATGCCTTCATTGGAAGTGCTTTAGAGTTGTCCTTTGCAAAGGAAGGCTTTTCTTTCTACTCTTAGTGTGAACGGTGATGATTCTTCCTCAGTGATCAAATTTGAAACCACAGGACATCAACCTCACTTGACCTACTATGTGTCCCTTTTGGTGCATGTAGAATGTCTTGGTATGACCATCAAATGCACTGTGATTGACGAGGGCACTGCTGCTTCGGTGATGTCTTTGTCCTGTTGGAAGGGTCTCATTTCTCTTGAGCTGTCTAAGTTAACGACTATGTTAACTGATTTTGATGGGATATCTTTTAGACCGCATAGCATCCTTCCTTCCCTTAAAGTCCATTTGGGGGGAAGACCATTGCGATAGAGGTTGAGGTGGTTGATGCGCCCCTTGACTATAATCTCTTGCTGGGTAGGAACTGGATGTATAGTATGCAAGCCGTTGCTTCTTCCTTGTTCCATGTTGTATGCTTTCCACATAACGAGAAGATTGTAATGATTGATCAAATGACATTCAAGAATCGTTTGATTACTGCATCTTCGAGAACTTCAATCCCAATCATTGACCACTCTCAGCCAGCAACTGGGAGTGTAGGTGTAGGCATGTATCCATCTCTCATGGGAAGCTTTAGTTGTCCTGCATCGGTCCTCATGATAGGATCTTGTTTCGATGAGACTTCGACTTCTTTGACCTCAGTGTCTTTTCACATGACCCATATGGAAGATCCTTGGATTCTTCCCATGCCAAGTACTTCGAGTGAGCCTGTCGAGAACAACATGCCGTTTCCTGTAGCCTTGATTGCTTATCAAGCTAATCTTAAGAGTGTTACAGGGCCTTGTTCTTCCTCTATGTGGACGAAGGAGGAAGACCCCTATGTGCTGCTGGCATGGCCAGTACAGTATTATCATGCCCATGACTACCTTGATATGGTTTTCCCTTCAGATGAAGCGATTATCGAGGCCATGTTGGGTGTTGAGCCACCATGGGAGGAACTTCATCATAAATCATACTTCCTTCCACCGCTTGACCGTTTGGAGCATGAGGATTATAGGGAGATTCTTCGTCAGAGAGTTGGTAGTCATGTGGTTCCATTAAGCTCTCCTGGTCTGATGGCTGATGGAAACATGGAGAACATATCTTCCATGATTCCTATCAACATCTCTCACAATCTTGGAACCATTAAGAATGTCTATATTCGGGAGGAATGTTCGCATGCCGAGATTCTCGAATATACCGAGCCATTCAAATAATTTCGTGATATTTTTGCTTAGTCTAATGATGAGATGCTAGGTATTGACCCTTGAATTGTCGAACATGAGATTAAGAATTACCCCAACACTAAGCCTGTTCGACAATGTTTACATGCTGTGAATCCTAGGAAATCACCCGCCATTAAGGCAGAGATAGAGAAGCTATTGAAAGCTGGTTTCATCTATCCCATTCCCTTGACGGAGTGGGTTTCAAACCCTGTTTTGGTGGATAAGAAGTAGGGAGCGATCCGAATATGCATTGATTTTCGTGATTTGAATTGTGCCTGTCCTAAGGATAACTTCCCCACACCATTTATATATCAGATTTTGGATGAGTGTGCGGGTAGCGAGGTGTTCTCCTTTATGGACAACTTTTCCAGGTATAATTAGATCCAGATTAAACCCGAGGACCAACACAAGACTGCATTTATTTGTCCTTGGGGAACGTTTTCATATCAGAAAATGCCTTTCAGCCTTAAAAATTATGGAGCTACATTTCAGTGGGCGATGACCTTGATTTTCCATGATCTCAAATCTATTATTGAAGTATTTTTGGATGACCTCGCTGCTCATTCTCGTATGAGGATGTGTCATCACTATCACTTGAGATTGGTACTCGAAATATGCTAGCACTATTTAGTTAGACTAAATCCTCATAAGTGCATCTTTTTCATGAAGCCAGGTCGTTTATTAGGATTCATCGTTTCAAAGGAGGGTATAAGAGTCGACCCCTTGAAGGTTGAGGCAATACTTCAGTTGTCTCCCCCGAAGAACATTTGTCATCTTCAGTGTTTTCAAGGCATGGAAAACTTCTTACGAAGATTTGTTGTCAACTTTTCCAATTTGACTAGAGGCTTCATGCGTCTCTTGAAGAATGATACTCCCTTTGAATGGGATGAGCAAGCCCAGGAGTCCTTCGATGCACTCAAGCGAGCCCTGGCATCGGCCCCGGTGATTAGTCCTCCGGATTATAGCCGTGATTTCCTATTATATGTCGCCGCATCTTTAGAGACGATTGGTATGGTTTTGGTTCAAGAGGATGAGGAGCTCCAAGATCATGTCATATATTATCTAAGCCAAAACCTTATTGACGCAGAGATTCATTATTCTCATGTCGAGAAGCTTGATTTAGTGATTGTACATGCGGTTCAGTGTTTGAGACATTATATTCTCCTTCCCAGACCTTGGTTGTGGCCCATGTCAATCCATTTCAGTTCATCCTCACATGAACGATGATCAAGGGAAAGTATAATAAATGGATTGTCATTCTACAAGAATTCGATCTCAAATTTGTTTCGGTAAACTCAAAGAATTCGTTAATTTTTGCAGAGCTTATATCGGATTTCCCGAGCGAGGCCGAGGAGTTGGTTTGTGAAGATATGTTTGTTGATGAACACATCTTCTTAATCTTAATGTCTGACCCATGGTATGGAGATATCATGGTATATCTACAAACACAGAGGACCCCTACTCACCTATCGTGAGATGAACGACGACAATTACGTCACGTCTCTAAGAACTACCTTATAGTGGACAATACTTTGTACCGCCGTGGGGTAGATTCCATTTTACAATGTTGTTTAACTAATGATGAGGCTGAGGTTGTGCTGAATGATTTCCATGGAGGGACGTGTGGTGGTCATTTATCTGGGCTTTCTACAGCTCAAAATATTTTGAGAGTGGGTTATTTCTGGCCGACGATCTTTAAAGATTGTGTTGATGCATTCAAGAGGTTCCACCCTTGCCAGGTGTTTGCATGTAATATGCACTCGAAACCTGCCCCGTTACATCCCATTATCACCACCGGTCCCTTCACTAAGTGGGGGCTCAATTTTATGGATTGCAACCCAGATTCAGCTGGGGGGCACCATCATATTATAGTGGTTGTGGATTATTTCACGAAATGGGCTGAGGCATTGCCTACAGTAAACTCCAATGGTGAGATAGCCACTCACTTCGTATTCAACCAAATCATTACTCGGTTCGGGATTCTGAAAGAGCTTGTCACTGACCATGGCTCGCACTTTTAGAACCATATGATGGAAGAGTTGGCATCCAAGTTAGGGTATAAGCAAAAGCACTCCTCTTCTTACTACCCCCAAGAAAATGGACAGGTGGAAGGAGTAAATAAATCACTCAAGTCCATTCTCCAATGAACCATCACACAAAGAAAGACGAATTGGCATATTATGTTATACCCTGCTTTGTGGGCATATCAAACCGCAGTTAAGACTGCCACTAGTTTTTCTCCATATCAGCTTGTGCATGGAGTGGAGTCGATATTGCTAGTTGAATGCAAAATCCCTTCATTGAAGCTAGCTATGGAACTCTTACCAAACACTTCACCTTTGGAGGAGCATTTGGTTCACCTTGAGCAACTTGATGAGCAATGTTGAGATGCCTTGGTGGCTCTAGAGGTTAATAAATGTCGCGTTAAGGTCCAGTATGATAAGTCTATCCATACAAGAGTATTTAGTGAAGGAGACTTGGTCCTTTTGTTGGCTCAATCGAAAGAACCCTTGGGGGCAGGGAAATTTAATCCTATGTGGCCTGGTCCTTACGTGGTCAAGCATGTATTAGAGAAGGGTGCCTATGAGTTAGTCAATTACGAAGGAATAGCTTTGACGGAGCCTAGAAATGGGCTCTATCTCAAAAAATACTATGCATGATCTTTAGCCAAGGCTGCTTGTTGTATATTATTGTATAGCTTTGCATAGTTACGTCTTTTTCTTATCGTGATCGGGTTTATGATTAGTTTCCATTTCTTTTGGTAGATGTCAAGGGAATATTCCACCTACATAGGATTCACAGATGATGCAAGCCTCTGTTGCTTGGGTGATTTATACTCCTATGGGTCAGGTACTGTCTTCAGGAGGTGTATGTTTACGGCCATCTTCCAACAATGTTGCTGAATATAGAACCGTTATTGAGCTTCTACGGGATGCCATTTCACATGGTGTTCTATCTATTGAGGTACGTCTTGATTCAGAGTTAGTAGTGTCACAGCTCAATGGTTTGTACCATGTTAGAGATCCGACGGTATTGAGAAGGTTCTTACGTGTGAGATTGTTAGAACAAAAATTTGACAGTATAACATATATACACATTCCAAGAATTAATAATCAAGTTACTGACTCATATGCTAACTACGTGTTAGATTGGAATTTGTCTCATTCATAATAAATTAATCACAAACATTTTTACACATGTAAATAAATAAACCGATCACCATAAAAAAAAATTATATACATAAAAAATGTGGTAATACATAGTGTCATATAAAAAAGTGGGGATTTTAAAGCCACCATCATATAATACACAGTCGTACAAAACATCTACACTCCCAGGTGTCTAATCCTATGGAGGAGGAGGGTTGTGATCATGGTATGTCACTACGGCTCTAGCTAGCCACTGGAATAAATGCACCCATGCGTGTGGTACACCCACCACCTGTCACTGCATGGCCTTAGGCAAGTCCTCAAATTGCGCCATGGGAACTCTATGAGTCAGTATCACAAAGTTAGTATGAATGCTCTGGAGCGTTCGCTCTGCATCCACACCTGTGATGTCATCCCCTCTTCCCCTCCGTCTGTGACGTGGGAAGCCCTCTGGTCGCCGTGGTCCCACATCTGCACATGAATGGTAGATGTCACTATCTGTTGTTGTGCAAAAACATGTCTTTTTGATTCCACATAATCAAGAAAATACAAAAAAAAATTAAATAACTCAAAAAATTTAAAAAGAGTGAGAGTCGAGATTCGGTACCTATCTCTCCATATGCCGATCCTGGTGGCAATGGCATGTCCGGATCCCCCCCCCGAAATCTATCCCTCCACAGGGGTAGTCATCTATGGAAATAATATATCATCACCACCATGGAAAGAAGTTAGCTGGATATGGGTTGGCCACACTACCACCCCCCAGTCTGCACATAGCATCTTCCCAATGCCATTGGGACGGATCTCAAACCCCATGGAGAGGAACGTCCACTCTAGGGCTCAATCCTGGAACACACTCGAAGAAAAACGTGCTCAAAATGCTGCTGAACCCGAAGTTTCATATCCTTCCTGCCTTACACTCACTGAGTTGGTGTTTCATGTTGCTCAGTAGTGTAGTACTCCAATCATATATGGTCAGTCTTATACACTCCACCGCATAGAACATCAGTGGCCATGAGTCCTGATGGAGTGATGCTAATCCTACTATCTTGCCCAGCATCAGTAGTATGGCCTTTAGGCCCAGCACCTGTATAGCATTGGTGGGGACTTGAATCCCCACATTCTCCTTATCTGGGTAGCAGTACACAGCTATGTACTCATCGATAGTTAGGCCACCGCCTGGCCCACCTCGGGAATGAAGGTTCACTACCTCCCCTCGTCTAGATAGACCTGTGATAAATTATATGTCTTCCACCTCTATGGTGAGAGACATCCCATCAATACGTAAGGACTCTGAGTCTGGATCCTAATAGTCTATCAGCATCTATAGCAGTCTTGGTTTGGCCCTCAAACCACCAAGACACCAAAACTTGTAGAGTCCATATGCACGAAGATCCTGTTGAGCCATTACGTTAGCCCTTACTACTTCCTCTACTTCACCATGCTCATGCTCTCTCCACTCTAGCACCATCATGCAAGAGAAATTGCAAAATTTCCCATTAGTTTCTTAGAAAAACACTTGCGCGGCCTCATACGTGACTGTTTTGCAAACAACCACGTATGTACATGGTTTCCAGCCCCTTTTCTGTGTATAGCCTGCCCTATATGCGGAAAAAGCTTCAATATCCACGTGGGCCATAGCGCTCATGTAGATATGGCCTTAAAAACTTCATTTGATGATGAAAATCAACAAAAATTATATCAAAATGCAAGAGAAGAGCATGAGTAAATACCTGGAAGAAACAGTTGTGAATTCCGCCGACTAGATCTCCTGGAATTTGCAGTTGAAAATCAGAGCTCTAATGGGTAAAAGTTTCAAATGATTTATATTTTTTACTATTTATAGAAAAAAATTCAAATATTTGAAAATTTTTACCCCCTTTCCTATAGTTTTGATAGTTTCTAACAATTTTGGACCGTTTCTGACATAATTTGTGATATAGAAGACCTTTTTCAGTGCCATTTCAGCCATTGGATTGACCCATTCGTATTGATCTCAAGTATCATGACTAAACTGGCATATAGGTTAGATTCACCACTATTTGCATTTTGCATGACCTTATGACCATATCACCATATCCTTAGGTACGAACCCACTCTATTATGTCATGGAATCTTCTTGTTGATTTAGAAGTGGCATGATGTGAGTGGTAGAGCTTCACCTTACATGGGTACCCTAGTTAGTGCCTTATTTGCATTTGGTGCCCATGCTGACGTTTTCTCCTTTAGGGTGTGGGAGTCCATTGTATAGTATTGCCATGACATTTCACAAGAGCCTCATACTCCTCTTGATCTTATGCTGGCATGTTTCCCTCCGGACTCCCCTATGTCAAGTTGTGAACGCATTATCATGAGCTTTTCCTTCCTTATTGAGCTTTATGCCAGATCCCATGACATCGCATTTCAGCCATATAGCCCGAACTTGTCTCATGTCTAGCCATGCAGAGCCATTTTTTATATCCTTCACAGCTTGATTTCCCTTTTTACCAGGAGGGGATTTTCTCCCGAGTGTCGATATCCGACACATGTATCCTTGCATTGAGCATAGATATGTTCCACTTCTTGGAACTAGTTTGTTTGCTCTTATGACACTTGTCTCCTCCTATTTTGTAACTATAAAGCTAGTTTATTCTTTTTTCAAGCTTTTCAAATAACTGAAAAAGTCCAAAAAAAAATTAAAAAACCAAAAATTCGGACAAGGAAAGATGTTATCTTTGGTATCTGTCGAGTCATGTTGCCTTCGAACAGAGCATTGTATATAAAATCCATTGGTTGGGTTATAGTTTGACTTTAGGAGTTGTACTCATTTATCTGAGTTTATCTCCACCGACTGGTTAAGATTCCAGTCCCTATGGAGCCTCTGTTGATGCCTCCTGTGTCACAGAGATGTCTCATTTTGTATATCGAGTCTATGCTTCCTTCATTCAGTCACCATACGCTATTATGCTCTTGTTCGAAGGAAGTTGAAACCTGTGTCAGCCATTCCTCAGTTATCTTGACTTTGCATGTCAGCCATTCCCGGTACAGTTACTGGTTCGTGCACCTTATGATCAAGTCCTTCCACATTATATAGATTTGCTGAGTACCTTGTGTTGGATGATGGGGGATGCCTTAATGCCCTCCTTTCAGTGGATTTCATCCCATCAACTTCAGATTATTTATTCTAGGATTGGAATCTAGAGTCCTTTTGAGTGACTTAAGACTTGCAGTCATCAGTGGCAGGCTCTTTCACCATCGACGGTTTCTTTGGAATACATCAATGTCCCTTGATCAATGGATTCTCTCAAGTGTTCGACCTCAACACATTTATTCACACTTGTTAGTTTGCACTCTAGTACCTTGATTCCCATTTTCATTATTGGTGGGTGATCTCGCATCTGTTAACAGTATACATCAATGACCAGCAATGAGATGATGGACTACCATGTTAGACCTCGACACCTCTATTTGCATAGTAGGACATGTACTCGTAGTGGTTTGTGTAGAAGACTTTCCAGATTGGTGGCATATCTTATATGCTACCTCCTTGATCATGCCAGTGTTCATGAGATTTCAGCTCTCGTGACTTGTTCCAGTATATGCCAGATATTTCCAGCCACTATGGAGATCTTGATCTGTTATATATCTTCAACCATTTTGGAGATCATGGTCCTTTTGTATATCTTCATCATGGAGATTCTGATCTATGTATATTGTACGTGGCGATGACCACATATGTGATATCATGTATTATGCCTATTCATGGCCATTGTACTCTTATGTATCTGAGACTGCTATATGTACTTGCAGTGTATGCAGAGTTGTATTATTGTACTATGCTGATTGGGTGGTTGGTCTTCCATTTGGGATCCTTCATCACTGCACTTATGGGATGGACTTACAATGTTATTCGGCCATCGTATGACCCCTATGACCTCACACATTAGGGGGCATCTGTTATAGCAGATTTCACCACTCTAGGTGAATCACACTTTGTATGGACTTCCCTTGTCCCACTGCAGACTCTTTAGACCCCATGGACCATTTTTTGTCCTTTGATGTTTCCTTGATCATCCCTAAAAACATATGAAAAATGATATACACGGATTTTAAACCTATAATCACGTACATACGTGGGTTTGACCCATATAACCGCGTACATCGAAATGTGTGCATAATCCAAATCCTTTTGGAGTTTTCCTTGACATGGATCTGACTCATTTGACTCCTGGCCTTCCATATGCCTTGAGATCACTCAGATTCAACCCTTCATTATCCCTTCTGAAGCTATATAAGGAACCCCTTGTTACATTGAAGGCAGGAAGAGAGAATTGAGAGCAAAGAAATTATAGTCCATTTTTT
Organism: Pseudotsuga menziesii; assembly: GCA_001517045.1. Classification (NCBI taxonomy): domain Eukaryota; kingdom Viridiplantae; phylum Streptophyta; class Pinopsida; order Pinales; family Pinaceae; genus Pseudotsuga; species Pseudotsuga menziesii. The sequence goes on along the minus strand of LPNX010842679.1, from coordinate 30,785 downwards.
CCAGAACTTATACTTGAGTCTGCATCCCTTTGTCCCTTGGAGTAATTTTGTGTTCTTCCCAATCTTTCCTTTTGCTTGTGAGCTTGCTATTGAGAGATGGATGATTTAAGTGGTGGAGGCCCAAGTGGGGGATTCAGTTTGTCCGGTTCGCAGACGTGCCATCAGAGGTTGTATCTATCTTGTAATCTCTGATTTATATTAATGGAAATATCTTTTCCTATCCAATGATGTGTATTTGAATGAATATTTTATCCATGGGAATATGTCAAATGCTTTTACATTATTGATTATATATGCTATAATAGATATAACACCATGATATATAGTATGCTTGTATTGTTTACTTGTTGTTGAGGAAGTATTATATCAATTCAAGCTGAAGATTGGAAAGCTTAACGGGGATCTACTTCAACCATCCGGAATAAGGTACGAGGTCTGATCCTTTAGTGTTAGACATTTTATTTCTATTGCATATAGGGAAAGATTGATTTATGGAGTCAAGCTGTCTGTTGTGGTACCCTAAGCCATAGGAATTTCTCTCCGTAACACGACATCAGGGATGGTTGGGAAGCAGGGAGCTTGAGATCCTAGATCATTGGAATGGACACTAGAATAGATATATCACTTCTCTCTATGTTTCCCACATAAGGCTCATATATTCGTATGATGAAATTGTCTGGGAACATGCTACTCATGGAAGTTATACCAAAAAAACTAGTTATCAACAATTATGTGTCCCTCTTTCCAAGATGATCCTAAATGGTGGCAACCTGGGATCTGGAAAATTAAAGTCCCTCAAAAGGAAAAGGTTTTCATGTGGTGTGCACTAGCTAACAACATCCCAACTTGGGATAGATTGCAAAAAATATCCTTCGAAGGACCAATCTGGTGCACCTTGTGCAAAGACAATGAAGAAAGTGAAAATCACCTTTTTCTCTCATGTTCCTTTACATCATAGGTCTGGTCACACTCTCAATCTCTGTTAAATCTCATATTTGACTGGATTGGTCTTTCTCTTGAATATGCATGGGAAAATTGGTCCTCCTCTCCACCTCTAGCACAAATAAAAGCACTTCCTCTTCTCCATATATGGGGAATCTAGCTACCTTGAAATGATGCCACCTTTCAAGACAAAGCCTCTTCGGGCCTAAGTCCATTTCAAAATAGGGCCTTGACATACTTTCCTCCCCTCGAGACAAAAGATGCACCGACACCAAGGATCATCACATAAGAATTGATGGACAAGTCTATTCCATGGGTATTTTTTGATGGGGTATCACAAGACAACAAATGTGGGGGTGGTGCTTTTTTATTCCTCAACCAAAATCATCACTTTCAAATCCAAATGGGATTAGGGGCTAGAAAAAACAATTTTGCTAAGATTATGGCTCTAAAAATCCTCCTTTGCTATGCCCTGGAAAAAACCAGTAGAACGATTAATATTTTCGAGGATTCCTTAGTGGAATAAACTGGGTGAACAAATTCCACAGTTGTAGAAATATTTCTATCATTGGAGTCTTTGAAGAATTTATTAGACTCATGAAAAAATTTGACTACCTTCCATCATGTTTATAGGGAACGGAACACCGATTCCAATCGCCTATCAAAAAATGGGCTAACGATGGAGCACGGATCCTAGAAGTTTTTGGAAACAAAATATGTGTAGGTATATGAGTTTTATCACAAGCCTTTTATTGAAATCCCTTTGGTAAATGATTTATGAGCATACATACACAGTTATTATTTCTGTCACATCCCCGGTTTTGACCCCGTTTGCATGATGTATATATTGTAAATAATCATGGTGAGGAGCTCAAGGCAAAAGCCCCAACATTGATTTTGTTGTGTATGTTTCGGCAATGGGGATAATTGCCGGTGGCATCTCGTGCTATAAGGCACATTATAATTCAGCATCATGTAAACCCGCACATCAATTAAAATAAACCACAACCAGCTACGGCAGTGCAACGTTGAATGAAAAGGGCATGGTTCCAAAGGATAAGGGGTGGGGATGTCAAACCTTGGTTTATGGGGAAAAACCCATGTTTTATTACCTTGTTGTTTTGCCACCTTGTCTTACCCAACCTCTTTCAACCTCTTTAATGTTCTGTTGGGTGGTTGGGCAGTTATGGCTGCTGGTGGATGGGCAGTTATTGCCTTTGGGAGTGGGGTGGCAGGACTGTCAGTCCTTTGCCCACATCCACACTCCACCCATGACCCCATGCTTGCCCTGCCTATTCTGTTCTCCTCACACGCCTGTTCATTGTGCCCATGGTGCGTTCTCTCCATAGCCTGTTCATTCACTCACCACGATTTTGGGTCTGTTGCTCATCCTCACGCACAGTTTTCTCTCACGGCTGGTTTGTTCATCCTCCTGATGGCTTGTTGATTCACGTGCATAGAGGAGGCTGTTTCACCCTCACGTGCAGGCTGGTATTTGCATGCAGAGGTCGGGTATGTTTTCCTTGTGTATTTTGCTGTTGGTGCAAGTTTTTCCTCACGCACAAACTGGTTGGGGCGTTCTTTCCATGTGAGAGCCGTGCTCACTGTTTTGTTTGGGGCTGTTGTTTCCCCACGTTTTGCTGGCCGTGTTTTTAACCCACGTATTGGGTTGCTGTTGTTTTCATCCATGTTTTGTGGGCTGGGGTGCTCAAATTCGTTTTGGGTCATCGTTGATTCCCCATGTGTTGGCTGGGTCTCCCTGTTCTGGGACTGTGCATAGTTGCCATTTTTTTTACTTCGAAATTGGGCTGTTGCTGTTGTTTCCCTGGTCTGGGATGTTGTGGTTGAGCTGTTTTGGCCACGTTAGGGCCAAAACCGACTCTGGGTTGTCCCTTGGACTTGAGCTGTGCTCCTCCATTGTTTGGGGATGTCCCCTATTGTTTATGACTGCTTCATAGAGCTGTGAAGGGATTGTATGGCTGCTGGTATGCAGTGGTTGAACCTTGGACTGTGCTGGTTTGGCTTGTCTGTTGAAAGCCTGTGAAACCCAGCAGTGTTGGTTTGGATGTTATGTGTCCCCTTGGCTATGTGTAAGCCTGCAATTGACTCTTATTCTGAAGGAATCATGCCCAGCTCGGGGGTGGCAGCGTTGCTGAGAGATTGATGAGCAAGCTGGCCTATGGTTGGGTGGAACGTTCTAGCGACGTAGCTGGTTGCGGGTGAATTCTTCATCAAAAGATAAGTACTGCTGTTTACTGCATCTATGTAATTTATATTGATGTTCGAATGCTGGGATGTGATTGTGTTGCTTCCGCTATATGTTCAAAGATAAATGCATCTGTGTATGCTTGTAATGTTTAATTCCAGCATTTGATTTTCTGTTTATGTTTATGGGGCTATTGCCCAGTTGTATTTGATGTGCTCGTCGCGTCCTCTTCGCCGGTTGAGGGACGGGGACGTGACAATTTCCACGCTCAGTGATATTTCTGACAAGATTGCGATGCTACAGTTTTGATGCTACAACTTTTATATTGTGATTTAGTGATCCTACAATTTTTCCTCTAGAAACAACATGAATATCAAACTCTGCCACAAAATAGTCATTTTGAAATACAGTTTCTGTGTAACTTGGAAAAAATAGAGGAGATTTTCGTAGCTCATCTATCTTTCTTTTTTGGAATATTTTAAGTGATGGTTACAGAACTAATTAGGACAACAATATGTATGACATATTCTCTATATAAATGAATCTTTACTTATTAGTAAAATTCAAGATTTTTTTCTTCAAAAAAAAAGGCAAAGCAAAACTGAGAGAAAATCAACATTTCAGTGGCTTTATCACCTTGTCATCCTTGTTAAAGGTAAAACGTAACAAATCTAATTCACTAAACAATAAACAAATTTAAACAATACATAGAGTAAATTTTAATAAACAGTATAAATTACATAGAATAGCACCAAGAGAGCTTTGAAACGAAAACGTTGGAATAGTTTGCCATAAACCCTGTTAAAAATATTACAGTAAATATTCTTAAATGAACACATTACAATTTACCCATAGACTCCACGGTTTGTAGCAAGGGGATTTAATATATATGAAATTGTTTAACAACCCAAAAACATTCAACCTAGAGGATTTTTGAAACATCTTTCTTCATGTCTACTATTAACTTTGTAGAGGAAAAACACAAGAGCAATTACCATAAAATAGGAAGGGCTCGTAAGAACCCTTGTAAAATTCCAATGAATCCAGATCAAAAAGGAGAATTGAATTTCACACCATGAAGGACCATAGGGATCGAGGCTCCAAGTTCTTAACAAAGCCTTTGTCGACACAAAATCCCAATCTCTGCACACCAAGGAACTCTGCAAACAGGAACAAAAATTACATGCATCGAGCTAAGCATGGAGCCAAACATTGTTGGCATGGTGAATGTTTTAACACTGAGGTATAATTATTGGTTTGCATAGAGTCAAATGTTGGAGGGGTCAAGAGCCTTCGATTGTCCCCACCAGACCAAAACACAAAGGAATGACTCCTTAGGTTTTAGTTTAGAGTTAAAACCCTTTGTCCAGCTTGACAACACTTTAGAAACCTTCATGTGGGAACATTGAAACTTCCACCTACCTCCACGTTGATTGAAAATATGCACCGACTTCTCTATAGTTCAAAAAAAATTTCGAATATTATATTAAATCCATAGTATAAGTTCTTACATCAAGGTCAAATATTTTTGTGAAATGACCTTCTCTCATTGTAATACAAAATAACTTTTGAAATCTCTTTGAATCTTTAGTCTTGCTTATCACCCTAGGTTCATTTTTGTTTAGGTTGCATGGGATGGGGCTAACCCATCTCTTAAGACACCTGCAAATCATTACAAGTTTAAACATGCATTAGCTTGTTGAATATAAGTAAGACCTTGAGCTTGTAACCCTAGATTTGGAATAAGGTTAGTAGGCTAATGGTGTAGAATATCAAAACATGAAAAATAAAATTTAAGCTTTTAAACTGTAACTTATAGTGAAGTAGGAATGGCATTTTTTTCAACCTTGGAAATCAAGTAATTTATCATAAGACTAAAAAATTGTGTCCTAGGTAATGCCATAAGAATCATTTATGCAGTGATATTATTCAAGTGTTAAAGTATCATTTTTCATAGAAGTTTCTTTATAAGCTAAATCCTACGTTGAGATTGCGATGTAGGGTTTACAGTAAAATCATAAAAACTACTATAAGCCATGTAAGGTCATATGTTGACCTAAACCATCGTATTGAATTTTTTTTTGTGGATTTTTGGAGTTGTTACATGTGGTATCAAAGCAATTTTTCAAACACTAGGCCTAAAGTTGGCTCAATTCGCATGCTCAATACAAAACCAGGAAAACAAAATACTAACTTATGTTTAAAAATTGTTTTTGTATAGAAATATAAATTTTTATTTTGTAGGAAATGGAAAGAGTAGATGAATCTACTGAAGATGGATCACATCATAATAATCCAGATAATATATACATGGAATTAAATAATCAACCATTTGAATTACTTCAAACTGCAAAAGAGATAAAGGATGAATTTCATAATGTTAAGGAAGATAATGAAAGAATCCTAAGAGCATAGGAAGAACTAAATAAAATATTGCTAGATAAATTACATAACGAAGGAAAGGATAAAAGAGAAGAACATGAATCTGGATATGGAACTAGATCCTACAAGCGTAAAGACATGAAGTTAAAATTATGTGATAATGAAAGTTATTCCTCTTCAGGAATTAATGTTAGGTCATAGAGAGAGACATAAATATTATAGTGAAAGTAGTGATAGCGACAACAGTCCTAAAAACAGAAAATTTAAACCTTCTGAAGAAATTTCAGGATATTTTAAGAATATAAAACCCCATATGTTTAATGGTGAGGTGGAAAAAGGAGAAGAAGCTGAGGCATGGCTACCAGGTATGAAAAACTACTTTCAAATATATAATTACTCAAATTGAATGAAATCTAGAATGGATATCTATAACATAAATGGAAAAGATGATATATGGTGGCAGGATATAAAAGAGTGAAAAACATTAAAGAAAATTATGTAACTTGGAGGACTTTTAAGAAATTCTTTAAAAAAGTTTTTTGATATACACTTCTAAACAATATTACGAAGAAAGGGCTAAGGAATTTTATGATCTTAAGCTAGGTTCAATGTCTATGAAGGAACTAAGTAGTAAATTTTTAATTTTATCATGATACATACCTTATATTATCGATGAAAATCCTAAGATAGAGAGTTTTTTGAGTTGTTTACCTCTTAGCTTCAAGGATTGAATTGAATCTGATAATGCAAAAACCCTTGAGGAAGCAATGAGGAAAGCTAGTTTCTATTATGAAAAAATAAAAAATAAAAGAGAAGGTGTACCCAACTGGAAGGGAAAAAGATAAAATAATTTTGAACAAAGAAAGAAAAGATTTAAGTCCAACAAAAATTTCAGAAATAATTCCCAAAAGTATTCTAAGAATAATGATCAAGAAAAGGATTTTTAAAGTAATATACACAACAGAATTTTCTAGCAACAAAAAACATGGATCTACCTAAAAATCATTGTAAAAATATTGAACAAAGATAACTAGTGAAATGCTGGGAATGTCAGGGACCTCATTATGCGAAGGATTTTTCGAACAAAAAGAGGAATTTAATCAATGTGCTTACAATTTAGGAAGAAGAAACTATTGGCAAGGTAGGGAACAAGATGCTCAGAATTAATGCATTCTTGGAGAATCGACAAGCTGATTACCAAACATATATGGTAGAGATATAAGATATGATGAAGAACAAACCCATATCTATTTTTATAGAACCAGGTGCTAGTTTAAGCTATGTGTCACCTAGTATAGTAGAAATTTGTAACTTGCATTTGAAATATTTTGAAAAATCTCGGTTGTTTCAGTTAGCTATAGGAACCATTAGAAAGGTAATTATAATATGGTGAATATTGTGAAATGTTTATGAGTCATTTCAAAACACATGTGAAATTAAATGTACTACCTATAGGGTCATATGATGTTTTAATAGGTATGGAATTGCTGGGAAAACATGGAATATTTTTAAATTTCTTTGAGAAAACATTTACATGTTTAGATGAAAAAGGAGAAATAGTTATAGTGAAAGGAATACCTAGAAAAGTTCTGTTAGACAAATTTTAGCTTTACAAATGAAAAAGTCTGTACGTAAATGATGCAAAGTTTTTGATCTGAATGTAATGAATGGCGAACACACAAATAAGGAAGACAAATTAAAATTGGATGATATAGCAATTTTAAAATATTTTTTAGATGTATTCCTGGAAGAGATTCCAGGATTAGCTCTGAAAAGAGAATTGTATTTTACTATTGAATTAGTAGCGGGAGCTATACCCAATTCAAATGATCCTTACTGGATGAACATCCTAGAACTCAATGAAATAAAAATACAACTACAAGAATTGATGGATAAAAATTACATAAGACCAAGTGTATCCCCTTGGGGAGCACATGTCTTATTTGTTAAAAAGAAATACGGTACCTTACGCTTATGTCTAGATTATCGTGAGTTAAACAAGATGACAATTAAAAACATATAACCATTTCCTTGCATAGATGATATGTTCGATTAGATACACGAAGAAACGATATTATCAAAACTAGACTTGAGATCTGGATATCATCAAGTCAAAATCAAAGACGAAGACATATTTAAAACTGCATTCAGAACTTGATACAAACATTATGAGTTTGTAGTTTTTCCATTTGGGCTAACGAATACTCCAACATATTTTATGTGTTTAATGAACATAGTCTTAAGTAAGTATTTCGATAAATTTGTAGTTATATTAATAGATGACATACTAATTTATTCAAAAACCAAAGAAGAATATGATAGACATATACATATAATATTACAAGTTCTAAGAGAACACAAATTGTCCGCTAAATTAATTAAATGCCAATTATTTAAGGATAAAATACATCATCTAGGCCATGTGATATCCAAGAAAAGAATATCAATGGATCCTGATAAGATAAGAGCAATAATGGAATGGCATGTTCCTAAAGGCGTATCGAATGTACGATCGTTCATGGGGAATACAGGTTATTATAGGAAATTCATAGAAGGATTCTCAAAGATCGTGAATCCCATAACATCCTTACAAAACAAGGGAAAAAGATTTGTATGGGATTTAAAGTGTGAAGAAATCTTTAATAAGTTAAAATAATTATTAACCACTACACCTATCTTAAAAATAATAGATCCAAATAAGGACTTTGTTGTATGCACTGATGATTAAAATGAGGATCGAGGTGGGCATTAGAGGAAATTTGAGGTCTAAAATGGACCTACTAAGGAAAATAATAAAATAATAGTTAAAACAAGAAAATAATGTTTATTAATTTTGGAGGAAGAAAGAAAATAAACTACTTTTTTGTTCGTATTTTTGACATATATTTGTGTGTTTTTACTCAAATTTTGAGAGGGAGAGATTGTTGGATGTGAAATTGAATTTTGCATCCAACAAAGACCCACACCGCATGCTTTTGATAGACCCCACTACCCCAAAAACAAGAAATACCTGAAAAACATGATGGCTCTCATGTATTTCTTGTTTTTCGGGTAGCAGGGTCTGTCAAAAGCATACAGTGTGGGTACTCATTGGATGTGAAATTTAATCCCGCATCCAATGAGCTGTCCCTCTTGAAATTTGAGTAAAAAACACGGAGATATTTAAAAAATGAAAACAAAAAAAAACATTTTTTATGACAAATATGTCAATTCAACCATTATGGTTGAATCATTTGATTGAAATTCTATTGGTTGGCACATTTTATTATAAGGCCCATTTTAGACCCTAAATTTTCTCTAATGGTATTAATGCAAGAAGGTCATGTAATAGCATATGAGTCAAGAAAGTTAAAAATACATGAAAAAATTTATGCTACCTATGATTTAGAGTTTCATGCCATAATACATACCTTGATAATGTGGCACCATAATCTAATTGGTAGAATATTTTATTAATGTCTGACAACATAAGTTTAAAATACTTGTTTAATCAACAAAATCTGAACAATAGGCAAGAAAGTTGGTTAAATTTCCTTAGCGAATATGATTTCGAGATCAAACATATAAGAGGAAAGGAGAATAAAGTGGTTAATGCCTTAAGTAGAAATGCAAATATAAATTACATAGTTGATGTTAGTAGCTACAAAACAGAATTGGGTGATAAGTTTGAAGATGGAGTAAAAATGGACAAATATTACCAAAAATAGAGAAAAAACTTACAGAAAATGAATCTAAAATTATAAAAATAGATTTCATTTTGAATGAAAAAGGTTTAATGCGATATAAAAACAGATTATAACGGTACCCAATGTACAAGAAATTAAATTGCTAATCTTAAATGAAGTACATAAGAGTCCTTACTCGGGACATCCCGGTTACTAGAAGATGATAACAATGTTAAGAAAACATTACTTCTAGCTTGATAGGAAAAATGAAGTGGTTGAGAATACAGCTAGGTGTATAGAATGTCAGTACGTTAAAGTTGCGTATTGACACCCAGCAGGTTTGTTGTAAATATTACCAATCTCATATTGGAAATGGGAAGTTACCAACCTTGATTTCATAACGGGACTGCGTAAAAATTGGAAGCAAAATGATTATGTAATGGTAGTGGTAGAAAAACATAGTAAGAGAGCTCATTTTTTACTTGTTAAAACTACTTAGAAGACTACTAATATTGTTGATATTTTATGAAGTAAATCTTTCGTTTACATGGAATTCATAAGATGATAATTTGTCATAGGGATCCCAAGTTTATTGGTACCTTATGGAAATCATTGTTTAAAGGATTGGATATTAAACTAAATTTTAGTACCGCTTATCAACCACAAACATAATGATAAATTGAAAGAGTAAATCAAGTTTTAGAAGACATGTTGAGGATGTATGTTAGGGATCATCCAAAGAAATGGGAAAAATATATGCATTAGATAAAATTTCAACTCAAAATGGGCCTTTTGACACTAACTCAAATTCTATGTCATCATGTTTTAGCCAATGAAATTGATTTAAATTTGAAATACCATATAGGTCTTAAACAAAATTTTAATATAAATTTGGGGATATGTATCATTAAAAAACTACTCTTTTGGTTCATGTTTTCGACATATCTCCTTGTGTTTTTACTCAAATTTTGATCGAGAGAGCTCATTGGATGTAGATTTAAATTATGCATCCAACGAGTACCTACTTGGCATACTTTTGATGGACCCCACTACCCCAAAAATAAGAACTACCTGAAAAAACGTGATGTTGATGTCATCATTACATTTTTCAGGTATTTATTCTTTTTGGGGTAGTGTGGTCCATCAAAAGTATTTTGAGTGGGTACTCGTTGGATGTAAAATTTAATTCCACATCCAATGAGCTCTCACGATAAAAAATTGAGTAAAAACACAAAGAGGTATGTCAAAAATACAAACAAAAAGTTGTTTTTTTCTTTTCTTCCTTTAGAATTAATAAATATTATATTATTATTTTAACTATTATTTTATTAATTTTCCTTAGGAGGCCCATTTTGAGTTGAAATTTTCTCTAATGCACTTAGTCCAGTTTGATTATAACAATCATTATCAAGCTTTATCTAAACTTAGTCCTTTTGAAATACTGTATGGTAGGAAATGTAATACTCCCATTTCATGGAGTAAACTGGTTTATGGATTGATGTTAGGACTTGGATTGTTAAAATAAATTGAACTAATAGTGAAATAAGTACAAATCAATTTGAAAATTGCACAGCACAGAAAAAAGAGTCATGCAGACCTTAAAATAACTCAAAAAGAATTCCACGTAGGTGAGCATGTTTTTGTCAAGGTAAAACCCAAGAAAAACTCCTTTAAGTTGGGAAGTTGTGCTAGAAATTAGCACCCAGGTATTGTGGACCATTTGAGATATTGTCAAGAGTTGGACCAGTGTTTTATTAGTTAGATTTTCCACCTAATCTCAAAATACATAACGTATTTCATATTTGTATATTGAAAAAGTATGTACATGACGCTATTCTTGTAATCAATTGGAATGTTATCCAGGTAGAACCAGAAGGTGATTTTTAGGTGGAACTGGATTTTATCCTTGACAAGAGAGAAAATTTTCTCTAGAATCACACCATTAGATAATTAAAGGTGAAATGGAAGCACCTTAGTCCATATGAAGCAACCTGGAAATTGGAGAGTCATATGCGGGAGGCATATTCAATTTTGTTCCAGGAAGACTCAAGGGATACTTAAGCAACATGGAGGATGATGCTGAACTTAAGAGGGGTGTTTGTAACCCACCTAGAACTAAAAGCATTTTGTTTTGATGAAAATATATTGTAAAGTTTTACGTTGTCGACCAAGGATGGTGAAAGATGAATGTAATTGAATATTTTATTATTTAGTAATTAAAATAAGAGACAACTATCCAAAGATGACCATTGAAGAGTGTTCACTAAACCACTAGTAGGAAATATCTGCTATAGAAGGGAAAAATGACAAATGGTAGCAACAAAATTCACTTTCTAGATGTCGTAGGACAAAAATTTCCTATAATTGTGTTCATGTTCCTAAGAAAGGAGGAGCTAAGCAGGTGGCTCAATCAATTGCAAAACTAACCCAAAGACTTAGGAAAGCTTATATATACCATCGAATGAGCAGGAGGCTTACTACATTCTAGAGATTAGAAACTTGTGGATTGTTGGAAATAGAAGAGTGACACACACAAGAGAAATTCGATGAGGGGAAGCTAAAGTGAATTGCTAGAGTGTTGACTACAAATGTGACTGCTAAGTTACATAGATGACTGACTAGGATTCTACATAGTATCTTGGTCCTGGTGGTTCAATGAACAAGATCCGGGGTCTTAAAGAAAGTAGTCTTAGATGCTTTGAGTAGACGGTCAGGAGGAACAGTCTTCTTTGGGTGTTTATCCACTTCGAAAGTTAATAGGTTCTAAGTTGTCCTCGTTACTATCTTTAAAATTGTTTTACATTTATTTCTAAAGGATTTTAAAGAATGCTCAAAGATCTCCCAAAACTATTATTTGATTCTATAATAAACTAGGAAAATATTTTTATTTCCTATTAAATTGTCAGTTAATGAATGATACTGTTTACACAAAATTTTTGTAGTAGAATTAATAGGCTATCTTATATTTCTTATTTAGAAATAGTAACATATTTTCATATATAGTTTCTTATAATATTACATAGATAATGAATAGTTAGTATTCCTCTAGTTCTTCTTTTATATCATTGTACAAATAACTAAAAGGTTAAAAACAATACTATCATCTGTTAACTAAGCAATGAACTACATTTACAATTAGGGTTTTCTCAGCTTGAACACATTAAACCCTCTTTTCAAGAAAGTTGTAATCTAAAAATATGATGGATTCCTGGGAGGGTTCGAGACCCTTATGAATATTATTAACTTACTAAATATAAAAATTTATACAGTCGAAATACTTTTTACTCATTAGCAAGCTCACACAGTTGAAAGGTTCATGTTTTCATTAAGTTTTACCAAAATACAACTTGGATATATGTGAGAGGCACATATTATTTTACAAAAATGATGTAGGATAAACACTCGATATTAATGAATTTAAAAGAAATGATATAACTGTAAAGAAACAAACAATTATCTCCTTTATAAGCTCGGTTAATACAAGTCCAAGGTTTGAAACGTATAAGGTAAAATACCTGTTAATAATTTACTCATTTTCAAATTTATAGCCCAAAGTATTATCATTTTCCAAAAGAAATATTAGGGTTAAACATTGCAGTTTTAAAGAAATATATAACCATAATAAATAATAAAACTTCCTCAGTTAAGGAATTAATGTAGGTCGGGAGTTCAAAACCTGTAAGGGTTAATCTTTTTCAGGAAATTTTATAAACAAAAACTACAACAATATAAACTAAAAAAATTTAGCCAAGAATGGGCCCTAACCATTCGAAAAACATATTGGAAACCTTTTAAACAAATTATCATTTATACAGAACAATTCTAAAAGTTAGAAACAATATTAATAAGACAAAGCATAATTGAGAGAAAATCAACATTTCAATGGCTTTATCGCCTTGTAGTCCTTGTTAAAGGTAAACCATAGAAAATCTAATTCACTGAATAATAAACAAATTTAAACAATACATAGAGTAAATTTTAATAAACAATATAAATTACAGAGAGTGGCACCAAGGGAGCTTCGAAACAAAAATGTTGGAACAGTTTCCCATAAACCCTATTAAAATTATTACACTAAGTATTCTTAAACAACCACATTATAATTTCCCGAATAGACTCCACAGTCTTTAGCAAGGGAATTTAATTTATATAAAATTGTTTAAAAACCTTAAAACATTCAACTCAGAGGAGTTTTTAAACATCCCTCTTCATGTCTTCTAGTAACTCTGTAGACGCAAAACACAAGAGCAATTACCATAAAATTGGAAGCGCTTGCAAGAACCCCTGTAAACTTCCAACGAAACTACAACAAAAATGAGAAACAAAATTCACACCATCAAGAACCACAGGTTTTGAGGCTCAAAGGTCTTACCAGAGCCTTTGCCAACACAAAACCCTAATCTATGTGCACCAAGCTTCTTCGTTTAGTAACCAGCAAGGTATCCCTACGAGTCAAACATTAAATTTTAGGTTAAACTTTTTAGTGACGAATTTATAAAATAATTTACACAAAAAAAACTATGCAAAAAGGAACAAACTTACTTGCATCAAGCATGAGCATGGAGCCAAACACTGTTGGCATGGTGAATGTTTTAATGCAGAGGTATAATGACTGGTATACACACAATCAAATGATAGAGGGACTCAAAGATCATGGGATTCATTCATGTGTGTCAGATGAAAGTGATTACCTTCAACAAACTCTAGTAAGAGTGCAGAAAAGAATAAGCTCGACTCATAATAAGAGAAGAGAATATGGGAGCAACTAAATATCAAGCTCTCACAATTCAAAGAAGATCCCTCAAGTGATGAGGAATATGAAGGACTCAATTCTTGAAGAAATTCTTATCCATCTTAGCATTCAGATAAGAAATGATGATCTTATGAATGGAGAAGATGATGAAGATGAAGGCTCAAGAAGGATTCTACCTACGAAACAAATAAAGATAAGTATTTGAATTGTCTTTTACTATATATCTAGTTGTTTAGTTGTGAAATGTATTATGTGTGATATAACGTCTACATTAATGAACAATATACTACTAATATGCATATTATGGGTAAGTAGCCTATAGTGCTATACAACACTCCATTGCTGCTTATCTAGGATGAAACCTCTTTGGTGACATATTTGGATTAGTGCACAATATCAATAATGTTATGGTAGAGATGGAAGGCATCTAAAATTTTTTTGTGTATACGAGATATGGATGAATGTTGTATTGGATAAAATAGTTGCATGATTATATATTTATGCAAAATAATTTTCCATTATGAATATGCCTTATGAAATGTTCATAAACATACAACTGGTGCATTTGACTTGTAGGAAATATCACGTACAATCACCTACAATAAAAAGGATGAGACCTATTCCAAAGAACAAGTGACAATAGTTCAAGAATCACTCCAATAAGCATACATGAAGATGAACTTGAAGCTTCAATAGTGAAAGAAAGAGATTTAGAAGAATATAAAGAGAATGATAGATGAAGAATAATCCAAGATGAAGAATAGTATGATGAGACTTCAAAATAAAGAAAGAGGCCTCACACACACTCTAGTCATGTGACATTGTTGAGTGACATCATTGATGCAAGGCCTTCTAGCCATGAAAAAGTAGCCAAGAAGGAAGGGAAGGAGAGTATCAGTTCTAGAAGAATGATGTCTATGATGCAATATTGAGACCTGAATGGAAGTACATATTGTCTTCCATATGGATCCATAAGATCCAACATGCAGTATATGGAAACATCATGGGATACAAGGAAAGATTCGTAGCACTAGGCTTCTCATAGAAAGAAGGCATAGACTACAAAGAGAAATTTGTGGCCACTCAGATTTGAGACACATGACAAGACGAATCATGTGTGAAAATTATAGAAGGCCCTATACTAGCTCAAAAGGCACCCATGGTATAACACCTACATGAGGAGATTGAAGATCACATAGAGTGATGAAGATATTAACCTTTGCTACAAGGTTGATGATGAAATCCTATAGAGGATGAAAATCTCACAGATGGGTGCGAGAATAAATTTTGAAAAGGTTCAAGATAGAGGATCCTGGTATCTAGTGACCATAGATGGATACATAGAATATTAGTAGAAGAGGAAGCTACTTGTCACTCTAGTACATAATGTTTGAATGCATAGAGTATGAAAGGCAGAGGGAGAATGATGCTCTGCTTCAAATGAAGCGACTGCAGAAGATTCTAACGTTCAACATGGTACGATAGGATGGAAAGATTACTGATGGCTCTAGGATTTACTAAGAGTAAAGTGGATTCCAACCTTTGCCACAAGTTTGAAGGAGGAATACTAGTGATTCTCATGTTATATGTCGATAACATGTTCCTGAAAGGAAAAGAGGAACTCATTAAAGATGCAAGAAGGAGACTTGTTATTGAGTTCGAGATGAAGGAATTGGGTATGATGCGTTACTTTATAGGCATGGAGGTGTGGCAGAGTGTAGATGGAATCTCCCTTAGACAAGGGAAGTATGGAGTGGATATCCTGAAGAGGTTCGAGATTATGGAATGCAATGCCATGGCCACACCTATGTCATCGAACCTGGAGCTATTGAGTGATGCTTCATTAGAGATAGTTGATGCCACAATGTATCGTCAAATGATTCATTCATTATTGTTCCTAACGAATACAAGACCAGACGTATGTTTTTTTGTGAAAAACCTGAGCTAGTTCCTGATGGATCCGAGACATGCTCACCTAGTTGCAAAGCATGCACTGAGGTACTCGAAGGCTACAATTGAGTATGATACAAATAAGAAGACTAACTTGCATGGTTATGTTGATTCGGATTGGTAGTGCCACTGAGAAGAAGAGTTCCTTGGGTTTCTTCTTCAGTTTGAGATCTAGTATGGGCTACTACTTTGGAATGATGGAGTCCTGCATGGCGCAGAGTACAGCTAAGGAAAAATATGTTTCCACTTGCTCGACTATTAGTGAGGTAGTATGGTTCTTTTGAAAGATACTATTTGATTTGATTGATCTAAATTGCATTTTTGTATGATGTAGATAGGATAAGTGAAGCTCCAATATGTAATCCAAATCAATATCTCTCAAAAGAGGGAGTGATGAGTGCTAGCATAGCTGGTGAGAGAGGTTGTTTGAGCATAAAATCCTGACAAAGCTAGTAGGTTGCTTAGACGTAATAAGTCATGTAGGTTGTCCTCAGATATAATAAGTCACTGGAGGAAATTTCAACTTAACATGGTTC
Source organism: Pseudotsuga menziesii (assembly GCA_001517045.1). Lineage (NCBI taxonomy): Eukaryota > Viridiplantae > Streptophyta > Pinopsida > Pinales > Pinaceae > Pseudotsuga > Pseudotsuga menziesii. The sequence continues at coordinate 14,351 of LPNX010842679.1, read as the reverse complement.
TTTTAAAACTAATTCAAATTCCATGTCATCATGTATTATCCAATGAAATTTATTTAAATTTAAAATACCATATAGGTCTTAAACAATTTTTAAATGTAAATTTGGGGATAGGTATAATAAAAAACTACGTTTTTTGTTCGTATTTTTGACATATCTCCCTGTGTTTTTACTCAAATTTCGATCGAGAGAGCTCTCTGGATGTGAAATTAAATTTTTCATCCAATGAGTACCCACTCGGCATACTTTTGATGGATCTCACTACCCCAAAAACAAGAAATACCTGAAAAAACCTGATGATGATGTCATCATCTCATTTTTTAGGTATTTCTTGTTTTTGGGGTAGAGGGGTCCGTCAAAAGTATGTTGAGTGGGTACTCATTAGATGTGGAATATCATTTTGCATCCAGCGTGCTCTCATGATCTACCTTTGTGTAAAATCACAGGGAGATATGTCGAAAATATGAACAAAAAAATTAGTTTTTTCCTTTTCTTCCTCCAAAAATCAATAAATATTATTTTATTATTTTAACTATTATTTTATTAATTTTCTTAGGAGGCCCATTTTGAGTTGAAATTTCCTCTAATTCTTGGCAAATATCATAGGTTATCCTTGGACATAATCAGCCTTGATTTGATTTTATGCTAGAAATGGCTAGAGTGAATTTTGAGTACTTCAGAGAGAAGCTTGGTGTTCTTCAGATCAAGGTTTCTTCCAAGAGGAAGTGATGAGTTTGAGAGACTTTCTGACACGGTGGAAGACTGGGCATCCCATGGTTAGATGTAAGTGCTAGTCCTTTCAGACATGGTGAAGGATGGGCCTCCAATGGTTAGATGTAAGTGGACATTGTTTTTGACATGGTGGTAGGCAGGGCCTCCCATGGCCAGATGTAAGTGTTGGGACTTTCTGACATGGTGGTAGGCTGGGCCTCCCATGGTCATATGTAAGTGTAGAGACTTTCTAACATGGTGGAAGGTTGGGCCTCCCATGGTCAGATGTAAGTGCTAAGCCTTTTTGACATGGTGGAAGGTTAGTTCTCCCATGGTCAGATGGAAGTGCAGATCCTTACTGACATGGTGGCAGGTTGGGTGTCCTATGGTCAGATGCAAGTGCTAGGCCTTTTTGACATGGTGGAAAGATGAGCCTCCCATGGTCATGTGTAAGTGCTGGGGATTTTCGACATGGTGTAATATTAGGCCTCCCATGGTGGGATATAAGTGCTGAGACCTACATCCAACATGAAAAAGGGTTGGCTCTATAGAACTTCCTATGGCGAGTAGAATTGAGAGATAGCACCATTTGCTCGAGATAGTGGGAGAAGTGATGATGATGATCTAGCTTTGATGATGATCCAACTTTGATTATGATATAGTAATGAATACTTGTGATGATGAACTATGTAAATAGAATACCTTCCTAGTTAAGAGGGAGTGTTGATGTATTTCTAACATTGAAATGTATTTGCTTGTATATTTCTTATTGTATTTCATTATACCCCGACAAAGATGTTTTTTCCTCTGATTGACAGAGTCATTAATATGATAAAGTCATGTAAATTCATTGACGTTAACCCTCCATTGTAAGTTGGGGAAATAGTCCCCACAATTGGGTTTTATTAGGGTTATTAGACTCTCCTAGTGAGGTCATCCTTGTAGAGTAATTGCCAAGTGGAAAAAAAATATAACTAGAAAGTGAGACTCTCTATTTGTTACAAAAACTCACTCAATAGTAGCACATGAGTGAGAGAGGAGTAGCTCACACAAGGGAGAGAGAGAGAACATCTATTAGATATCATTTTTGTATCTTTGGATTTTACATTTGCTTTTCCTGCTCATTCTATCTCTGAGGAAGTTGTGGGGTTTTCTCCTTTATGGTTTTCCTGAGGAAAATTATTTGTGTCTCTTGTCTCTTGTGATTATTGATGTGCATGTTATTTTCTCAGATAAGATCCTAGATCATATTAATTAAATGATAAAAATATAACAATACTAAGATTCTAGACATATATCTATAGGAAAATGTGACTATTTAGTGACATTCTCGTGTACCACTCACAGTTGTAGCTCAGAAAAATCACAAATTCTCTAGGAAATTGCAGCTGTAATTGTAAGAAACCTACAAATTCCTCAAAAATATTTCAAAAAAAAGTAGAAAGGGGGACCCAACGCTGCAAGCGTTCAAAAATATAGGCTAAAAATATACTATTGCAGACCTTAAGCAAGACTAGGAAAGACAAAAAAATGTAAAGGGACGTCAAAATAAGAGACCCGAAAACAAATTTGACTTTCCCACCAAAGTTGTCAATTATGTTGTTAAGGAAAATCAACCTTATGGATGGGGGTTAGAGGCCACCAACTTACTAAGTTTTTTACTTTCAGACAACTAGGATTTCAAAAGAAACTATCAAAGAATTGGAGAAAGAGAGTGTGTACCTTATTCCTGTAGGTTGATCCTAGCTTTCTTCCTCTTCTCCAATGCTCTTTGGTTCCCAATATTTTATACTTGCAACAAATATTTACCCTTCCTCAAAGTATCTTCTACTATTATAATAGATGAGATATGAACAAATAATGATTACATTCAAATCAAATTACAACATAGATCAGTACTCAAAATGTTAGAAGTATACATTTAAACATTGATGGAAAAACAAAAAATAATTTATTAACAGAGATATTGAAACATTAAATAGCCTCCTATATGACCAGTATTCTCTCAAAATGAAGACCTAAGTCCTCTTGATCCTCTTCCCATAGAATCCTTTAGCATAACTTTTCCTCCAAAGTTGGTCCCATTTCCTCATACCATTCCCTTCTTTTTATAGGTTCTCACGAGGAAGGAATTTGAGGCTTAGGATGGTTGGGGAAGTTGGAGAGGTTTCCAAACTGAACCAAGTAACCCTATTTAATCATATATATATATATATATTTAACAGTTCTTAATGGAATTCATGGGTTTATATGGAGTAACTCATGCGTGAATCATGGGTTTCCTTAAGGAAAATCGCGAGTAAAACATTTAGGATAACATGTGGGTTGTAAATGGGAAACCCATGAATGACACACGATATTCTAGAAGAAAAATTGTGAATATAAGATGAGTTTAAGTGCAAAAAGTGTTAGTGCTCAAGCCATCAGAGTGTGTCAAGGATCCAATCCATTTCTGGGGTTAGGGACACTTCAATCCATAGTGTGCTTTTGTGGAACAACATGTTTAGTGTGATTACTCAGACAGAGAAGTTCCATTTCACAGTATAACAATTTCTCCTGTGGGTTAGGTTCTAGTGTCATCATCAAGGGGTGGAAAGTCCCTTGACAAGTAACCTAATAGTAACGATTAGGAGAAAGGACATCACACATCATAATATTCCATTCTTAAAGAATGTCTCTCAGCTCTAGGTTGAGTTTCAGTCCTATACTGAATCAAATTCTTGGTAACTAACCAGGTGCCTCCATTCTCCCATGAAATGGCTCTGAGTGCTAACTTAAGCTTTAGTCCCATAATACACACATCTGAATTATGTCTATGAGTTTTGGTACCACTACAAACATGTCTAGGTGTCCCTAGTGTTAGGATATTTAGACACTTAGGAGTTAGTTAAGATCAACTTGTGTAATATATCCATTAGGTAAAAGTGTGCTTCTTTAGTATGCATTTGTAAATATTCTAATCTGATGGACATGATATGTTCTAGACATAGAGTGACCCCACGGTTCAACTTCTCTTAGACCATACCTACCATTGATCCGTGGTTTAACACTCAATCGGTCCATGATCTCTATTTAAAGAGCATAGAGGGTCCTTGGATAGTTGATCGATTAAGAGAAGCTCATGTAAATTTCTTTCTTTTGCATAATAAATTGCTCCAAGTAGCTATTTCGTTGGGGCCGTGGACTGTTTTCCTCTCGAGGGTTTTAACCATGTGACAAACATCGATTTGTTGATTTGTGATCTATTTGTCTAAAGGGGTTTCCCAAGGTGTTCAGTCTTTTGGGAGTACCCTGTGTACCCGAACATGGTATCAGAGCGTTTATGAAAAGCCGCTTTCAGTTTTGATCAAGATCCGGAACTGGTGTTGTCAAAAGTTTGAAAGGGTTTCTGGTTCTATATTTTCTATCCATTTGTGGCTTGTGGGAGCTGCTACATTGCATCTAGAGCGCCGTTTCCATTGGGAAATAGTTTTCGTTTCATTGAAAACTATTTTCGTTTGTTCCAGAAACACCCATTTTGACAAATTTGGAAGTATAATGTTACAGTGATGGATTTGTTTTTTTTTTAAATATCTCATATTTTCTCAGTTTTATTAGTAGATATTTTTTGTTTTAGTCTCAGACTGTTGCCTTCCCTGGCCGTGTATGCTCTTTTCTGTGAAACTTGCGCGATCAGGGCGAATTAGAAATAGTGAGGGAAACTTTTTTCTTTCTTGTCTTCTCGACTACGTATGCTCTTTGCTGTGCACCTTGTGTGATCAAGGAAAACCAAAAACAACGAGAAAACTTGAAAACGTATACTTTCCAAGTAACCTAACCAAGATTTAACCCCATTGTGTGGAAAAGTTTTTTTTGTTTTTGTTTTTCATTTTTTTTTTGTGATTTGCAGGAAAAGAAAGCAAGCATGGAGAATGAGAGAGAAGAGTAAAAAAAATAAAAAATAAATAAAATCCCCCTTCCTCTTTCCATTCTTTTATGTACCTTTTAAACTTAGCTCACTTGGTCCAAAGTTTCTTTATTCCTTAATAGGTCTTGAGTTCAAGTCATATTAATCTACTTTTTAGTGCATGCAATTTTCTATTTTCAAGTTACTTTATTGTAAAAGTGCATCTCACATAAACAAAATAAAATAAAAAGTGAGTCACTTAAGTCTTTTAATTTATTGCCGCACTATTTAAAAGTCACATTATTGTAAAAGTGAACATCACTTATTCTACAAAAGTGATTCACTTCAAAACAACTTTATTGTAAAGTGATTGTCAAAGGTTGATCTTGGGAAGAGGGGGATTCCTTTTTTTAGTTGGTTAAGTTAATATCTGCCACATCACTATTGGAGACATCTTCAACATTTTTTTTGATCAAGCATAACTTCATCCTCCAGAATCAGTTTTCAATACCGTTTTTTTTTAAAACTACATATTTTTTCGAGCTGTTTGTATCAAGGAAGTTAGTTTCTATTCTTTCAGCCATTATTTTATAGTATGTCTATCCCTTGTGATATTATACTTACAGGTTCTAACTATTTCTCATGGAAATCTCGTATGGAGGATGTTCTGCGAAGTAGGGGACTTTTCAGGATAACCTCAAGGAAAGAAACATAACCCATTGATGATGATAAGAAAATTAAATGGCTAAATCGATGTGATGAAGCTCGTGGATTGATTGGGATGTCAATCTCTACTGATTTACGATTCCACATATCTGGAATTGATGAACCTGATATAGCTTGCAAAAAGTTGGAATCTGTGCTTGGTAAACACAATGAAATTTAGGTTCATCAACTTGAGAATGAGTTGATTTCCTTGAATCCAAAAGATTATTCATGCATTCAAGACTATTTATCTAAGTATAAAAATCTTAGACTATTATGTGCAGAATGCAAGATTAATAAAGAAGACAAATAATGTATTTATCATATTCTTTCAAAACTTGGACCTACATATTCTATTTTTGTATCTATATTCTGCTCCATGAAATAATCGTTGACTACAGCTAGCTATCAAGAGCCTATCCTTGAATCCTTTTGTGATTCCTTAATTAGAAAGCAAGATAAGCTCATTCATCTTGGAATAATTAACAATGCAGATATATCTGGGAAAGCCTTATTGTCCCAACAAAAAGAAAAGTCCAAGCCTCCTAAGAAACATAATTTTCCAATAATAAGCCAAACAACAAGGTTCCCAAACCCTCTCAGTTAGCTCCTTCTTTAAAAAATGACAAAGGATCCAAGCAAAAAGGAAAGAAGACTGAGTGTCATTGCAATTTTTGTGGGAAATATAATCATGATGAATCTAAGTGTTTTAAGAATATGGAAGCCTTGGAAGTAGTAATGCAGAAGCACCACATCAGCCTAGATTCTTCTTCAAAATCTACCTCTCATGGACATGTACTTTGTGCTTCTATTTACTCTTATACTGCATCTTCTTCTACTACTTCAATTGAATAGCTCATTGATTCTAGAGAATATTATCATATGGCTAAGGATAAAGCCATATTTTCTACTATGCATGAATGTAACACCAAACAAATATTTGTTGGTGATGATAGATCTCTAAGTGTTGTAGGATATGGAACAGTTCCAGTAGAAGTGTAGAAAGACTTAATGCAAGGTTAGTTGCCAAAGGTTTTTCCCAAGTTGAAGGGATTGACTACAATGAAACCTTTTCTCCTGTCACAAAAATGAATTCCATCTGCCTTGTTCTTTCCCTTGCAGCCTTACATAACTGGGAAGTCCATCAAATGGATGTCAAGTCTGCCCTTTTACATGGTGATTTACAAGAGGAAATTTACATGGAACAACCTCCTAGATATGTTCAGGATAAGTCTAGCCTTCTCTGTCTCCTTAAGAAATCCTTATATGGCCTTAAGAAAGATCATCATACATGTTCTTTATGTTGATGATCTTATCCTTACTAGTAGTGACCCTAAACTTATAACCCATGTGAAATCCATTCTTAAGCAAAATTTTGAAATGTCAGACTTAGGACATTTGCATTATTTTCTTGGTCTCCAAGTCTTGCAAACCAAAGAAGGAATATTTCTTTTCCATTCTAAGTATGCTTGTGACCTACTTTGTCGCTTCCACATGGAAGATTGTAAACTAGCCCCTTCTCCCTTCTACTGTGGAGTCAAACTTTCTGCCACTTGTACTTCCCCTAAAGTAGATGCCACCTTGTTTCATTAGCTTGTTGGTAGCCTTTTATACTTGAATCATTCTCGTCTTTCCCTTTCCTTTGTTGTTGGTTGTGTTGCCCATTATATGCAAACTCCTCATGAAAGTCACTAGAAATCAGCAAAAATTATACTTCGATATATTTGAGGTACAATTGATTTTGGGATTCATTACAGTACATGGGGTAAACCTTTGTTTATTGGTTTCACTGATTCATATTGGGCCGGCGATCCTGATGATTGAAAGTCTATTGTAAGTTATGTTTTCAGTCTTGGATCTGGACCTGTCACTTGGGATTGTAAGAAACAACAAGCTCTTGCTTTTTCTTCAATAGAAGTAGAATATCAAGCCATAGTTAATGCCAATCAGGAAGCTTTATGGCTTCGATAGATCCTTTCAGAGTTTGGATTCAAGCAGCAATAGCCTGCTCCACTTTGTTGCAACAATCAAAATTCCATCAATCTTGTGAAAGATCCATTACTACATCAGCACAGTAAACACATTGAGCTACACATGCATTTCATCAGAAATCTTGTTCATGATCATGTTATTTAAGTGCTCTATTTCCTTACAGATGATCAAGTTGCAGACATCTTCACCAAGTCTCTTACAAAAGCAAAGTTTTGTAAACTTCAATCTCTGTTAGGAGTTCAGGAATGTGTCCTTAAGTGGGGATAGGCTCTAATGCCTCCTTCCTTCTCCTAATAGTGTCACTTTTGTAAATCCTTCAATCCTATCCCAAGTTGTTCTTAAGGGTTTTTTTTTGGATATTTAGACACTTAGGAGTTAGTTAAGATCAACTTGTGTAATATATCCATTCGGTAAAAGTGTGTTTCTTTAATATGCATTAGTATGCATTTGTAAATATTCTAATCTGATGGTCATGATATGTTCTAGACATAGAGTGATCTGAGGGTTAAAATTCTCTTAGATCATACCTACCATTCATCCATGGCTTAACACTTGATTGGTCTATGATCTCTATTTAAAGAACATAGAGGGTCCTTGGCTAGTAGATCAATTATTAGAAGCTCATGTAACTTTCTTTCTTTTGCATCCAAGTAGCTATTTGGCTAGGGCTGTGGACTATTTATCTCTCTATGGTTTTAACCATGTGACAAACATCAGTGTGTTGATATGTGATCTATTTGTGTGAAGTGGTTGCTTAAGGTGTTCAGTCTTTTGGGAGTACCCTGTGTACCCGAACAGCTAGATGATCCATGTGTCCTTATTAATAATAAAATGGATTAGGTTAAATCTATGAAATCATAAGACAATGATTGAGATCAACAGTAAATCTATGTATCCGTAATGTTTCTACAACAAGGTTAGTGTGGAAATAAAACTAAAAAAACATGCAAGAAATGACCCCTTTAGGGAATGTCACCAATTGTTATAGAAATAAACTACTTGTGTTTGATTGAATATCCCTTAGGGTGACTAAGGCTATTAGGAAGTTTGAGTTATTTTGATGATTATAGATCTGTCCTGAAGAGGACAAATTTTTTAGTAGGGCTTAATCAAGGTCGAAGTCTTAGAAGGGTCAAAATTTGGGTTTTTGGGATGCCTTAGTGTGAGTTAGGAGGGATGGTAGGAAGCTTCAGGATTTTGTCTTTATGTCCATCCTAAGGTTCTGGGAAGGCCAAATTTTTAGGACTAATAGTTAGGATTGTTAGTTAGCTCCTAGGATGATTGAGGGTAGGATAGGGCATTGGAGTTATGGCTGAGGGAAAATATCAACAGCCCAAAGGACTGTTGTAGATGTTTATGGAATATCAAAGGGGAGGCCGAAGTTTGAGAGTCATAGTCCAAAGGATTGTTGTGTTGAATTTTAAAGGTTAGAGGAGCTTTCAACATAAGTAATAAAATTTAATGCATGAACATATAAAAAACAGAATCAAAATAGTACCGTTCTAATAAAATTTGAACTGTAATAAAAAAAATAGAATTTTCATCTTATTGAAGTTAACACTTCATCAGTGTTAGAACAGTAATCCATCCTTATTACCTATTTTATTCCTTAGTCAATTTCATTTTCTTGTGAGAATTAAGTTGTTATGGTTTAGACTTAGGGAATTTGTTCTAGGAGGTGAACTGGTTATTTTGCAAACCATTCACACATGCACCAGCGTTATAGGTGGTCAAATCTACACATGTGTGTCCTCATTTAATTCCTTGGAGTAGTACATCCTTGAATTGGGGAATATGGGTTTGACTAGGGGCACTAATGATGCATTTTGTCATTTTTGGCTCTCCTAGGAGCATTTATTGTCACATTGAGCCTCCCACACACCTCTATTTGCTGACTCACACATGCCTTGGATCCATTTACTGCCCCATCACACTTCGACAACATTCACATGGGGATTTGTGACTGTTTGGGCTGAGTTGGAGCTTGATTGGTCCACCTAGGGGAGATTGAGTCCAATTTTGGCCATGTCAAATGCAAACTTACATTTGGATTCCTAATCCTCATGAATTGATCTATATGTAATATATACATGTTATTAACACATTCATATGTTAGAAAGTTCAATAATATCCACTTTGTGTTCACATGTGTATGTAAATGTTGTTCCTCTTCCAAGATTTTTGTTGTTTTTTGAAAAGTAATTCGAATTCTGAGAGTCTCTTTCTCTCATATATCTTAATGTAGATCAAATTATCACATGGGATCATAGTTTATTGGACTTCTATATCAATATTGAGTGTTTGCGTTACATTTTGAGATATTTTTCGGATAAATTTGAGTGTTTTTGTAGGTACTTCAAGTAAATCTCACCATTAGCACAAGCAGAGATGGAGCCCAACCACATATTGCTCACTCCATTCAATTAATTCAAATGGAAGGCAAATATGGTCATACAACTGATATATAAGGGTCTCTTTAAGGTCACCATGGGTACATAAGTCGAACCAAACTCTACAGTTGAGAAGTCGAAATACTTCAAAATACTTGAAGAGGAATTTGGATTGTTGTGTCTAAGCATTTCAAGAGATATCCTATTTCATGTTCACAGTTTGACAACCCTAGATGAGGTGCGACAAAAGCTCAAATATCTCTTTGGGAAAATTGATGATTTTAGGGGACACCAGTTTGAAAACAATCTCATTACCTTGAGCCCGGTGCATTTTGACACCATCCAAAAGTACTTCACAAAAGTTAAGTTTCTATTAATTCAAATCAATAAGTGTGGAATTGAGAATAATGAATAGCAACTAATAATTTTAATCCTTTCAAAGTTGAGTCCACAATATTTAGTGTTTGTTAACACTGTTCTTTTTCGGCAAGCTAACCACTCGAAATTTGCAAATGCAGACACTAGCAAGCTTCATGGAGTCCTTGACCTAGGTGCAGGAAAAGCTAGTTCATATGGCCACCATCAAAGAAAGAAATGATCAATCCTTGGCTGAAGGTGTTTTGAATTCATTTAAAGGAAAGAATAAATCCAAGAGTTCAAAACAACTAGAGAAGAAGAAGCAAGACAGACCCAAGAATCCTACTGGGGGTTTGAATCCTTCAAAGGCTAATGACAGGAAAGGAAAGGAGAAGATAAAATGCACCTATTGAAAGAAGGGATGGAATCCAGAGAGATCTTGCATGAATAATACCATTGAAAATATGTGACAACTACTGGAGAAAAACAACATCCTTGTCCTAGATGGCGCAAGGAAGAAAGATGGTAGCTCAAGTTCTGACAACAAGGACAAATGCCATTTCTTGGTTGCAGGTTATTCTAATCCCTCCACCTTAATTATTGATTTGGTAGAATCCATACATGTGGTATCTATTAGAGAGATATTCACTTCCATGCATTTGAATAGTGGAACAGTTGTTTGAATGGGAGATGACTCTGAGATCCAGACCAAGGGAGTTGGAAGGATCAGACTTGACCATGGATATTTCAATGCTGTCGTCTATGTGCCTGATTTGGAAGCAAATTTGTTGTTATATACAAAATGAAACATACTGTAGAGGAAAAGAGAATAAAATTTACTCCATATCGGGTAGATATATAAGAAATCTGCTCAAACCAAGTTTTGGCATTAGGGTATGCATATCACCAAGCTACAATGTATTAATTCTCCAAATTTCTTCCAAATTCCAGTGGGAAAGTGCTTCTATATCATGCTAATGAGACCTCCAAGATATGGCATGAGATATTTGGACACATGAAATAAAAATACCTTGAATCACTTAGCAGGGATGAGATGGTAGAAGGGATTCCTCCTATCAAATATTTCAATGGTGCATATAGTGGTTATGTAGTAGGGAAGGGTTAAGAGTGCAACTATGAGAAGGGGAAGGAAAGGAGAGATACAAAAAAACTTGGATTTGTACAGTCATATCAAATTTTTCCTCTTCCAACTCTCTCCTATGGAGGATCAATGTATTCTCTCACTTTCATAGATGATTACTCAAGGTTCTATTGGGTATACTTCCTTAAGTTAAAATATGAAGTCTTTGAGACATTTACGATTTGGAAGTCCTTAGTGGAGATCCAAAGTGGGAATAATCTTAAAATACTTAGGAATTCTAATGGTAAATACTATGTAAATAAAAATATTCAGCATATTTGTAAGGAATTTGGCATCGAAATGCAACATTTCGTGCCCTACACACCACAACAAAATGGTGTAGTAGAGAGGGAAAATAGGGCTCTCAAAGAGACGGCTACATGCACGATTGAGGAAAATGGTTTGAGTGCTAAGCTATGGTTTGAAGACATAAAATTTTATGCATATATTCATAACATGTATTTAAATAAATTAGTGAAAGGGAATACACCCTGTGAGAATTGGTTTGGCCACAAACCAAACATCTCACATTTCAGGATTTTTGGCTCAAGGGCATGGGATCGAATTCCATTAGAAAAGAGGAAGGAATATCAACCACATAGTAAAGAATGCATCATGTTTTATTATGGTGAAGACACAAATTTTTATAATATATTTGATACATCCACACACAAAACGTTCATTGAGAGGAGTGTGTAAATCGAAGAGAGATTTTACCATATTTTGAGCTACCACTGCGGGAATGATCTTCTCCCCAACACCATGATGATGTAAGTGACGATTCAAACTATGATTTTTCTGATCATTCTGAGAATGAAATGGATGAATATGAGATTTATGTACATGAGTCACCTTCAAGGCCCAAGTGGGATGAGAAAAACATACAAGTTGCCAGGGATCTAGCTTGCAATCCTCTAGATCCTAGGAAAATAAGATCCCAATTTCACAATGCTTCTTATGCAAGTGAAATTTCTCTTGTTGAGAACTGTTATCCAATGCTTGCATCTGATCCAAATTCATATCAGGAATCTTTTCATGACCCAAGGAAGCAATAAACCACGTGAAATGAATTCAATTCTCTCCAAGAGAATGAGACTTGGGAACTGGTTTCTTTGCCTCCCTAGGGGAAGTTTGTGCAATCCAGGTGGCTATTTCAAACCAAAATTTATGTATATGGTTATGAAGTTAAGTACAAGGATAGATTAGTTGACAAAATATTTTCTCAATTCCAAGTAGTGGACTTTACTGATACTTTTGCATTGGTTGCAAAAATGGATACAATCATGCTAGTTTTAGGCATTGCTTCTAGTAACTGTTGGGAGGTTCACCAAATGGATGTGAAGAGTGCATTCATCCATGGTGAACTATAGGAATATATATACATGAAGAAACCTCAATGTTTCCAATAGGATCCTTCCCTTTTTTTTCAGGTTGAAGAAGTCACTCTATGGGCTCAAGCAATCTCCAAGGGCTTGGTATGCTAAGATGGATAGTTTTTCTCTCTCAATTGGTTTCGTTCAATGAAATTCTCATCCAAATGTGTATTTGGATAAAAATGGTGATGTATTTCAGGTTATTGTATTGTATTTGGATTGCCTCTTAATTATGTTAATGACAAGGAGCTGCACTAAACAAATTGGATCAATTAAGGCAACTCTACATAGTGAGTTTGCAATGGTTGATTTAGGATTGCTAAAACAATTTCTTGGATTCAAATTTGAGAAATATGAAATAGGAATCATGATCATCCAACATAATAATGCTTCATACCTGGTAATAAAGTTTAAAATGGATGATTGTATGTAATCCAAGTTTGCATTTATTTTTGCCATCAAAATAGGTGAATTTGGTGATTTCCTATGGTAGATTGCTCACTGTACATGAAACTAGTTGGTAGTTTCTTGTGCCTGACACATACCATACCAAATTTATCTTATTTTTTTAGTGTTGTAGCAAGGTATATGCAGAAACAAAATCAGGTCCATTATAAGACAGCCAAAAAATCCTTTAGTATGTTTAAGGAACTAGGATTTTTGGGGCGCACTATGCAACTAGTTCTTCCCTAAAACTAGTTGGATTTTCTTATTTGGATTGGGATGGAGATCCCAATGATAGAAATTACACTTCAGTTTTTATTTTTATTCTTATTTATAGTCATGTTTTCTGGTCAAGTAAGAAACATCACACAATTTATCTTTCTTTAGCTGAGGCTGAATACAGGAGAGAAGTGAATGCAACCACACAATGTGTGTGGTTGCAAGGTATTCTTCAGGAGCTTGATGTTGCATTTGATTCACCCAATATCATTTGGTGTGAAAATAAAATTTCCATCAATATATCTATAGATATAGTATATATTTAGAGGACCAAGCACATAAAGATTCATATGCACTAGATTCGAGGGTTAGTGCATGATCGGGTGATTTCCTTGTAGTATTACCCATCCATCGAGAAAACTATTGACATATTCAGTAAGAGTTTTACTGAGAATAACTTCACTTACTTGAGATAATTGCTTGGAGTGTGTGATGGATGGCGATGGATTCCATTCACTTACAGGTTTTCAGTCCCATGTCTATCTTTGAGGAGAGGTTTTGTTCCCATGTGGTTTTCCTCTTTTCCTCATTTTTCATTGACAAATAAATTTATGTTGTATGAGGTGACTTGAGCCTTTATCTCCGAGGCCTCCATAATAATTTGGTAAATTTGTACTAAGTTATGGTTAAGGGGGGTTGTTATAATATTAATCCATCCTTAGTACCTAGTTTATAACTTAGTCTATTTCATTTGCTTGTAATAATCAAGTTGTTATGTTTTATACTTGTGGAATTTGATCTAGGAGGTGAACCAGTTATTTTGCAGACCATTCACACATGAACCAGTGCTATATTTGGTCAACCTATCACATGTTATCCTTCATTTAATGCCATCGACTTCTACCTCCTTGAATTGTGGAATCTGGTTTTTAATACGAGTGTTAATGATGCATTTTTCCATTTTTGGCTCTCCTAGGAGCATTTATTGTCACATTGAGCCTCCCACACACCCCTATTTTCTCACAAAACCACACCTTGGATTTGATTATTTCCCCTACATACTTCAAAAAATTTCACATGAGTATTCGTGACTATTTGGGCTGAGTTGGAGCTTGATTGGTCCACCTAGGGGGCAT
>LPNX010842662.1:0-12737 GCA_001517045.1 Pseudotsuga menziesii | reverse complement strand
TGGTCTACCCTAGCATTACCCTGCCACCCTAGTCTGATTTTCTCAGACTTTGGAATAGTTGTAAACTATTCGCTTTGGACTCTATCAAACTTACTAACAAAGACATCTTCATTATTTACACATTCATATGATAAATACTTGTTACCTATTTCCCACCAACACATTTCTCCATAGATGCACTCCTTTGTTTTGGATCGTGATTGTTTACTTACAGACACAACAATTCATCAACTTACCCATTCAACAGTTGTGCCATTTCATTGATAACTTTCAGCAAAGGCATCATTTCTTTCTTCCCACAGATCAAAATTCATTTTCACAGCCCTGTTTATCATTTTCTGGTGCTTCCACAATATCCATCTTCTTTCTACAAGATCATCTTCCAGGTTTAATCAGAGTCATGGATATTATTTCTATGTCTCTAGACTGTCGATCTAATGCATAGATTTCCTCCTTGAAATCATATTTGTGTACCATGGTTTCCTCATCAACGATTCCCCATCATTGATCTTTACTAGGAATTTTCCTCACTATAGATTTTCTATTTTGCGGATTGCAGGATGCGGGATGCGGAACTCAAATCTTCAAAACTTTGATTTTATGCTTTTTGTAATTGTATTTCTGCAATTTTTTTTCTGCATCGTTGATCTCTTGCGGGCTCTCTCGTGATCGTCGATCTTCAGATTGCGGGATGTAGTAACTCAACTCTTCAAAACTATGAATTTCTACTTTCCGCAATTGTCTTTCCACATCAACAATTCTGCACCTGTGATCTCCTACAGGCTCTCCTATTACTGACAATCTCTAGTTTGCGGTATGCAAGATGCAGGATGTGATATTTCCTCAAATCATGTCTCGACTTTCCTCAAGCTTCTTTCCGTAATTTTTCTTCTGCACCGTTGATCTTTTGCGGAGTCTTTCCTGAGCGTCAATCTTCTGGATTGCAAGTTGTAGGTTGTGGGTTTACAGAATATTTAAACCTTGTTTCCATAATTCCCTTTCCGTATTTTTCTTCAGCACCATCGATCTCTTTTTGCAGACCTAATCTCTGCCATCTGATATTGATCCTTTGCGGAACTTTGGATCTTCTTCCTAACTGTCAAAATTAATCCTTAACCATTGGATCTCGTGCGGGATGCATCCTTACCATCGATTTCAGATCGAATGCAAATCTCACCATGACTTTGCTGATCTGCACGATTTATTTGCGGAAACTCTGCAACTATTTCTAACACTTTTGAAGACTTATATATACAAATAACTTCATCATGCTGTTGATTATAAGGATTTTATAAAAACTCTCGTAGATATAGTTTCTTTGTTCTTTGCTTGTTTACATATACTATGTCTACCATTAATTTCACTCTTATGTAGTTCCACTTTTTATTTGTCTAACCAGCTTTGTCATTCATACTGCATCTCTGCTAGTTATTCCTTTGTCATTTGTGAACATCCTTGACATGAATGACAATTATATACTCAACAATATCCCCCTTTGGCATTGATGGAAACCTTTAACTATTCTCCCCCTTTGACAATAATGACAAAGGAACCTTTCTAGCTAACAACTACCCCGGTCAACATTTCTCCCCCTGAGGTTGAGCTTTCTCCTCTTAGTTCTTTTGTAACAGAATTACTCCTATCTTCTGTCTAAGACTCTCAAAGGATTCCTTAGGTAGTGGTTAGGTAAAAATGTTAGCAATTTGTTCTTTTGTGTCAATGTATTCTAATTTGACAGCTATTTGAGATACATGTTCTCTTAGATAGTGATACTTGATCGGTATATGTTTTGTTTTAGAATGCATGATATGATTTTTATACATATTTATAGCACTAGTATTATCACAGTTGATCACTATTGGATGTTCAAACTTTAAAAGTAGATCTTCTAGGGTTTGTCTCATCCAAAAAACCTAAGTACAACATGAGGCAGCAATAATGTATTATGCTTCTGTTGTAGAGAGAGAAATGGAGGATTATTTTTTACTTTACCATGATACTAAACAATTTCCGAGAAAGAATTCTGCTCCATTAGTACTTTTTTCATCATCAACACTTCCTGCCTAATCTGCATCAGTAAATAGTAAACTAGGTAAAGTCTTGTCCTTTTGGATACCATAAACCATACTCCATGGTACCTTTTAGATATTTGAAGAACATTTTTACAATTTTTACATGTGTTTCTTTAGGATATGGCAGAAATCTAGCCACCAATCCAACAACTTGCATCACATCTGGTAGATTGTGGCTATCACATATAGCATACTTCTAATCATGTATCTAAACATGGTATTATATACTTCCATAGATTCATCATCGTTACTTAAATTGCAACCAGTAACCATAGGAGTACCAACAGGTTTGGAATCTTCTATTTTAAACATTTTCAACATATCTTTGATGTACTTAGTTTGAGAGATCAAAATTCCTTCTTCTGTTTGGTAGACTTGCAATCCCAAGAAGAATGTCAATTCACCCAACATTCACATTTTTTATTCTTTCTTCATTTCAGAGGAAAAATCTACACTTAGGATTTCAATATTGCTTCCAAATATGATTTCATCCACATAGACAATAACAATGATCATATTTTTATCTTTGATCTTTAGATAAAGGTTACTTTCTGTGGCTCCTATTTTAAAACCTTGTTGATTCAAATAATGTCTAGTCTTGAAAACCACGCTCTTGGGGTTTGTTTGAAACCATAGAGTGCCTTCTTCAGTTTACAGACATAATGTTTGTTTTTCGACTAGAGAAACCCTTCAGGTTGTTCATTGTACCATTCTTCTTCTAGTTCTCCATTTATGAATGCAGACTTGACATCCATTGGATATACTTTTAAATTTTTATGGTAGGCCAGGGCTAACAAAATCTTGATTGCTTCAAGTCGTGCTATAGGAGCATGAGTTTCTTCAAAATAAATACCTTCCACTTGGGCATACCCCTTACAAACCAATATTTCTTTGTTCCTTATTACTTTTCCATCTTGATTGAACTTGATTTTAAAAATCCATTTGGTTTCTACAATGTTCTTATCTTCAGGTCTTGGGACAAGTTCCCAGGTCTCATTTTTCTTAATATGATCTAGTTCTTCATTCATGTCTTTGACCCATTCATCACTTTTGCTGGATTCTGGAAAGTTCTTGGATTCTATTATTGAGAGTAGGGATTTTTCAATACCTGGTATTTTTCTTCTTGTTTTGACTCTAGAATTTTTATCACCCATGATCTACGACTCTGGATGATCCTTTTGTATCCTTCTAGATGGATTTTTAGTGTCAGGTCTATGGAAGTCTTCTTCATCTTCCTCCTCTTTGTCTTTTTCTTTGTTGGGAATGCTCTCTTCCTTTTACAATTCTTCTATCTTATCCATAGGGTCTTCACTTAGTGAAACCATTTCATAGCGCCTTCGTTCATGGGATATTAAAGAATGCCCCTAATTTCACTAGATATTGATAATTGCTTACAAAAGTATTTTTGTTGATCCCCCTCCCAATAGATATTTCCAATTAAAAAACCCTTGTTTTTACAAAATATTCCTTATTTTTAGTAGAAACCCATTTTTATACCCCCCCAATACCTATAAACCCCCCATACCCTATTCCCTAGCCCCCAATGTCTACAATATATTGACCTTTTTTTCACAACATAAAACCCCCCTTTATGAATGAACGTGATAAGATATTACTCAACAAAGTGAATCCCCTGTGATCTTAACATCCCGTGTATTTTCAATACTATCAATATTTTTCTCTTTCCTTGGTTTTATCTCATCTACTTTTACATCGGCAATTTCTACAATTTTATGTAACCTTTTATTGAAACACTTGTATGCCTTTTTGTTGAATGAATATCCTAGAAAGATTCCTTCATTAATCCTATAGTCAAACTTTCCAAGGTCATCCCCGTTTCTTTTGATGTAACAGCTACTGCCAAATACTTTAAAATATTTGACTGAGGCTAGTCTTCCATACCATAATTCGTAGAGGGTCTTATCCTTATTTACTATGATTTTCCCTCTATTAAGTATGTAGAAAGTTGTGTGTACAACTTCTCTCCAAAATGAATCTGACAGTTTTTCTTCATTTAGCATTGTTCCGGCAGCTTCTTGGACTATTCTGGTTTTCCTTTCAACAACCCCATTCTGCTGAGGATTTTTTGCAGCTGAAATTTGTCTCTTAATTCCACGATCTTCACAGAATTCATTGAATTCATTGGAAGTAAATTATCCCCCATTATCTGATATAAGGCACTTGATTTTCATACCTGACTCATTTTCAGTCATTGCCTTGAATGTTTTAAATTTTTCAAAGGCTTATAATTTTTCTTTGAGGAATGCCACCTAGGTCATCCTTGTGTAATCATCTATGAGCAACATAAAATAGTGATCTCCTTGTAGGATTTTAGTTCTGGTTGGTCCACAAAGGTGTGTGTGTATTATTTCCAAAGGGTGTAAGGTCATATGTTCTTTTATTTTAAAACTGGCTCTGGTTTGCTTCCCATGTTGACAATGTCTACACATAGAGTTTAGAGGAACTATAATTTTAGGTAGATCTCTTATAGCTTCCTTTGTGCTTATTTTGGAAAGATTATCAAAACTTAAATGTCCCAACCTTCTGTGCCATAACCAACTTTCATCTACCATACTTAATTAACCTTGGTTTTTGATTTTCCAAGATGTATACATTGTTTGTATTTATCATAGCAATGCTTACAACCTTTCCTGATTTCTTATTCTTTATTTCACATTTTTATGAGTCAAAGTTACAAATGTGTCCTCGTTCGCATGTTTGGCTTTCACTGAGAAGATTAGGCTTGAGGTTTTCAACTAGCAAAATATTTTCTACTTTGATCTTGTTGTTGACAATAGTTGTTCCTTTTCCAATTATTTTGGAGGACATACTATTTACAAAGGTGAATTTTCCCTTATTATCTTTTAGTGTAATGAATTTTCTTGAGTCATCGGTCATATTTTTTGAACAACCACTATCCAAGTGTCATAAGTTTTGGTTTTCAGTTGCACATAAAGCAATCATGGAACTTTCCTTTTATTCCTTTTCTCTCCAATATTTCTTTTGTTTGGTGATATGAGATTTGGTTGTAACAGTATTGTTTGTAGGAATGTTTAGTTTACAATATCTTGCCACATGTCCATGGTTATCACATTTATAGCATTCTCTGTCATATCGTTGGAGTACTGTAAAAGGATTCTTATTTCCTTTCGACCTGTGACTTGATGACTCTTTTTTTGTGTTTAGAATCCTTTCTTCTGATTCTGCAAT
This sequence comes from Pseudotsuga menziesii, assembly GCA_001517045.1. Taxonomy (NCBI): domain Eukaryota; kingdom Viridiplantae; phylum Streptophyta; class Pinopsida; order Pinales; family Pinaceae; genus Pseudotsuga; species Pseudotsuga menziesii. The sequence goes on along the minus strand of LPNX010842662.1, from coordinate 7,455 downwards.
CTAAGGATTTATGACCAAAATAATTACAAGAATACAAGTATCCTAGGAAGATATGTAGATATCTATTTGGTCTCTTGGGTGCTACATTATTTTTATCCTGATAAATTAAGCTTGCTTTCTTGCTTTCATCCCTTTTAGCTGGAGTCTTTAGTAATTCAGCATAGCTTTTCCTACTTCCGTCTTGATTGGTGATAGGAGAGCTCTTTGGATTTTTTGCTTTAATGAACCCCTAACCAGAGCTATCACTTGATGGTCTTTGGCTACTCAGAATGGCATCTAAAATCCTTAACCTATTACCAAACTCTAATTTGATAGATCCTTCATCAAGCTTTCTCTTGAATTGCATGATCTCTTCTACAATTCTTTTAGACTCTTGTATTATTTATTTGAGCTGTAGGTTTAGATCATGTTCAACCTTTTGGGCCTCTAGAAGTTGAGCTTCCAATTGGTTGATGATAAGATTTGATTGTCTGTTCTTCTTCCTACATTTGTCAAGTTCTTCAAGGGTGCTAACAAGTTTAGCTCTTAGGTCTAGTTATCCTTCTACATCTGAGTCAGTAATTGAGGCTTGAGTGTCTATAGCCATAAATAAAACTTCAGTTTCATCAATTTCACTTTCATCTGAATATTCACTGCCTTCCATGGTGTAGAGAATTTTCTTCTTCCCATATGTTTTTTTCTTGTTTCTTGCCTTACCTCTTTTGAATTTTGAACTTTCCTTTTCTTCATTCTCATCTTGTTTAGTTTAGGTGCATTTGGAGGCAAAATGTCCACTCCTTCCACAATTAAAACACTTTAAAGGTAATTCCCCCCTCTATTTTCCAGTTCCTTTTTCAAGTTTATTGATGAAAAAAGATTGCTCATCATTTGGGTTTTGTGACTGATTTTTTTAATTGGCTTTAAAAGATGCTTCTTTTCTTGAAGATCCATTTTGCCCTGTTCTCATTTCGTATGCAGTAAGAATTCCATGTAACTCATCCATTGTTACCTTTTAAGATACTCTCATTCTTATAGGGTGGATACTTTTGGGTTATACCTCATTGGTAATGTTCTTAGTACCTTGCTTACCACTTCCTTCTCTTTTAATTTTCCTCCAAGCCCCCTGATCGCATAAACAACTTCATCTATATGAAGAAGGTATTCACCAATATTCTCTTCTTCTTTCATGTTAATACTTTCAAATTGACCTTTATATGTTTGAATTTTCGATTATTTGACCTTAGATTCTCCTTCATAGATTATTTTCATCTTGTCCCAAGTTTGCATGGAAGATGTGGATTGCATAACTTTAGTAAACACCGATTGTGTTAAACCTCTTAAGATTGCATTTAGAGCTTCGGAATTACCTTCATATTCTCCTAGTTCAACTGTGTTTGTAGGGTATTGGTTTCCAATTTTAAGTTCTTTTTCAGTTGATGCCCAAACCTTCTGTCCCAGGGACATTAGATGACACCTCATTCTAACACTCTAGTAAGCATAATTCTCTCTGGTAAATAGTGTAGGTTTGTCAATCGACAATCCTTCTTCTCGATCAATTGTTTTTTTGAATGGATCTTCCTTCCAGTGGTTAATTTTATTGTGAAGGAACCTGCTCTGATACCTTATGAATTAGTATTGACCCTTTATGAATTAAAACACACAATAATCAATAATTAAGACAAAGATTTTATTGTGGAAACCTCATAGAGAAAACCACTAACACAAAATCATTAATAAGATGAATTTTAAAAAATTCTTTATCTACTACTACAGAAAGGATGCAAGGAACACCCTAGGATTTTCTTGCAACTACATACTAGGATGCTACAAAACCCATATGGATTTCTTCCTTCTTTAACAAATAAGGATACTATGACACCCTATTCTCTAGTTATGACTGGAAGGAGGTTTTGACCCCATGCAGACCTGTGGTTTTCCCTAGCGCCACCCTGCTACCCTAGTCTTATTTTCTCAAACTTTGGAATAATTGTAAACTATTCACTTTGGAATATGTCAAAATTACTAACAGAAACATCTTCATTCTTTACACATTCATAGAATAAATACTTCTTACCTATTTTCCATTAACATATGCATAGGTACGCTCCTTCGTTCTGGATTGTAACTATTTACTTACAGACACAACAATTCATCAACTGACCCATTCAACAGTTGCACCATTTTATTGATAACTTTCAGCAAAGCCATCATTTCATTCTTCCCACAACTCAGAATTCATTTCTGCATCCCTGTTTATCATTTTCTGGCCCTTTCGCAATATCCATCTTCTTTCTGCAAGACCATCTTCCATATTTAATTAGAGTCATTGACCCTATTTCTAAGTCTCTCCGTACCATTGATATAATGCATAGATTTCCTCCTTAAAATCATATTTATGTACCACGGTTTCCCCATAAACGATTCCCCACCGTTGATCTGTGTCAGGCGTTTTCCTCACCATTTATATTCTATTTTGCGGATTGCAGGATGTTGAAACTCAACTCTTCAAAACTATGATTATTTTCTTTCTGGAATTGTCTTTCTGTAATCGTCTTTCCGCATCAACAATTCCGCACCGTTGATCTCCTATGGGCTCTCTCGTGACCGTTGATCTCCAGATTGTGGGATGTTGGAAGTAGGAAATCAACTCTTCAAAACTCAACTTTTTACTTTCCACAGTTGTCTTTCCACAATCATCTTTTCACAGCAACAGTTCTGCACCGTTGATCTCCTGCGGGTTCTCCTATGACCGTCGATCTCCAAATTACGAGATGCGATATTTCCTGAAATCGTGTCTCGAATTTCTATAATCTTCTTTCCGCAATTTTTCTTCCACACTTTTCATCTTTTTCATATTATTTCCCAAACATTGATATTCCAGATTGTGGGTTGCAGGTTCATAAAATATTTAAACCTTATTTCTGCAATTCCCTTTCCGCATTTTTATTCCCCACCGTCGATCTCTTTTTGCGGACCGAATCTCTGTTGTCTGATATTGATCCTTTGCAAAAATTTGGACTTTCCTCCTAACTCTCGGAATTAATCCTTAACTGCCAGAATTCATGCGGGATGCGTCCTGACTGTCGATTTCAGATCAAATGCAAATCTCACCATGACTTTGCGGATCTACACTATTTATTTGCGGAAACTATGCAACTGTTTCTAACAGTTTTGAAGACTTATATATAGAGAGAATTTCAGCATGCTCCTAATTATAAATATTTTATAAACACTCTTGCATATAGGAAGAGGCACGTACAACACTTGACATATGTAAAGGTAAAAATAACCAACTGGATGAATGATGAATGTAATTCATAATATGCCCATCTATAGTGTTTTAGGAAACCTTCAATCCATAAATGCCCTTTTGTGTGCCAACATAAGGAATGTCTTCACTCGGAAGGAGAAGTGCCATTCAGGTGGATAACAGATGCCCCATAATGTGTGAGGTCATAGGGAAACGATGACCGAAATACATTATAATCTTTATCTTCGAAGAACTCAGAAATCCAATGGAGCAGAGATAATACCTGAAAAAAATACATAATAATGTCATATACAAAGTCATATCTGAGGATACTATGTTCAATTTACTGGAACACTAGCTCCTTTACAATATTTGAGTACATCATATGATACGGGTATTAAACCACGTATATTACAAAGGTGTATCAAAGACACAATATACAATAATGATGAGTCTTCATAGATGTGGAAGCTGTATATATGAATAGAACATAGTCTTGGACAAGTTAGTCCATAGATGAGGAACTAAGGTCTTCATAAACTATCCCAAAGAACCAGTAGAATCCAAGCCATGTGAATAAAAGTAAGTTGAATTCGAACATGGAAAGGATTCAACAGTTTGTCAATCAATAAGTAATAATTAACAACTGAAGCAAAGGAATTCACAAATGAGGAAAGTGAATCCTGAGGTACGATCGTCAAAACTCTAGGTCTTCGTCATCAGGAAGTACTGAAATGGAACCCTGCTGTGATAAGGAAGTCAATAGATCATCCAACGGATCACAAGAGTGACTAGGAACTGGGTAAAGGAAGGGAGACACAATAGATAACAGATATAACAATGATGGGATCAGGATATAGATCAAACATTGGGTGAAGTCCTTATACAATGAAAACGACACAGAGATGACCCAAGGCAGCTTTTAACTTATAGATAGAACACATAGACTTATCTGTCATGTAGGAGACATGATTAGATTCCCCAAGTATAATGAACAAGAGGAAGAGTAGGAAACTCAAAGTAATAGATGAACAAAAAGTGAACATTAAAACATGGGTATCGAAAAAAACAAAGAGTGCTATGTTCAAGGATGACATGTTGCCACTACGAAAAAAAAGAGAAAAATTCTTCCTTACCTTCCCTGTTAAATTTTAATGAGTCCAGGAAAGTCAACTCGGATCCCTCTTCATTTTTTAACAAGCTTGAAGAGATGGAGGAATAATGCTTGATAGTGTCATTGATTCGTGGATTTAATGAACCCGAACTAGTATATGCTCAGTTGGTGTTTTCATATTTAGAGAGTCTGAAAAACTCCAAAGAAGACTCCAGGGGGGTCATTTTCTGTCCAATTTAGTCTCCTGAGGCCGAAAAAGTATAAAACATACCACAGAAGAACTCTCTTAACTTCTGTAGAAGAAAAGGTAAACCTTTTTCGTACTTAGTCGGGGAGGTCCAAAAAAGGTTAAATTACCACCTACCCAACGCTCCTTTCAAAACAACATAAAATAGCTTGAGTTTTATGAGTGTGAAAGAAATCAAGATCACTTGGAAAGATCCATTTGATTACTAGAAATGGGGCTTACAACAATAAACTCGTTGCTTTGTTCTTAAGTGTTTAACGAGCATGACAAAGACACAAAGTACACTCGAAATCTTTTTCATGTTTAGGTCCAGAGCATGAAAAAGAGAAAACTAAGCTCATTCCGGGTGTTCCTTTTCCGTAAATTTAGTCCCTCGGGTCCGGAAAAGTGATAAACCTGTGACTGAGAATACTCTTCTCAATTCAAAATAGAAAAGAGAGGGATCCTTTCTCATATTATTCCGCATGGTCTGAGAAAGAGATAACCTACCACCAATGCAGATGCCCGTTCACATATTCTTAATGAGCTTGAATGGACAAGTTAAATCGACAGTCAAGTCTGTTTTGAAGAAGTGAGACCTGGGCCTAAAGAAACTCCATAAGGGTGAGGAGTCCAATAAAGGGTTAGCTTGTCAAAAGAGATTCAAAAGAAGCTCTATTTGGCGTGAAAAATAGCTAAACGGATACACCTGTACCTGAAACAGTTGCAGCATGAGTACCAAAGAACAAGATAGGCTTTGAAGGAAGATACTCATGAAAAAGGGATCTTATCCATGGAAGAACAATGGTAAAAACAGGTAACTAAATGGTTTAAAAGACCATAGTCCGTGGAAAAATGTTGATTGCTAAGGTTAATGTGGATTGAATATAGATGCCAAAATGTATTGGAAATGATAAAACCACCTTATTGGAGCAACAACATTTTATAATGATGAAAAACCTGTTTCAAAGCCAAAAGAAATATGGTATTAATTGAATGGATTTTCAAACTACAGGAAAAAACCCACTTGGAGAAATAAAATTTCTATAAATACTTGAAAATCAAAACAAAACTCACCATTTGGAATTTTTAGCCATAAGAAGCAAGTTTTTACCTCCACCTTTGTTCAATCGTTGTGGACAATCTAGCAAACAAAATCAAATTCCATAAGTTGCAGGTAAGCCTACACCCCGAGCTCTTCATTTTGATCCTAGCAATTATTAATTTTGAGTCATAATTTCATGATTAAAAGCATCCTAAAACATGTCACAGCCCATACGCAGGTTCACAGTGTAAAGACTCGCATACACGTGTTATGTACGTGGGTTTCCTTTATAGATAGTCCCGTACAGTACGCGACATGTCTAACTAGACAGTCACATGTACTGCGTGAAGGATAAAAAGCTAAATATAGTCAATTTTTTTTGAAATTTTAAATGAAATTAATGAATCAAATTACTTGTGTTGCTAGGTGTGAAGATGGTGCTGGAATGGAGGGAATGAGAACATGAAACAATGGACCAAGAAGCGCTCCAAAGTGTGTCCACCATACATGCATTACGAACAAGTGGGCTATTAAAGTTCTTTTGCACATCACCCATGTAGGCCAATGTCCACCTATTGGAGTTCATGATAAATTATTGGGATCATGATTTGGGGATGTTCGACCTACAGGGTGAGACTTTGGAGATTACTAATGAGGACATGTATTTCATTACCGGTCTGTCACGACAAGGAGCACCGGTCAACTTAGATGGCAACGACAGAGGCGGTGACCCTTTAAGTGTCCAAAACTATATAGATGTGTTTTGCACACCAGGTACCCAAAAGAGAGGGAGTTGTGTCCCTATTGCACATATCCATGAATTTACACTTCATGTACTTACGAGCACCATCGTGAGGATTCCAGGATCCTCCTCATTACATTTGGCTACATAAAACCAAATGAGGTTGGTGGTGGATTGTTTTTGTGGTGCCTTCTATGATTGGTGTTCAGGAGTTGTCCCTATCATGAAAAGAAAACTGTTTGATTGCAAAAGAGGAAGGCGAAAGAACTTTGGTTATGCAAGCATATTGGTTGCCTTCTTCTTTGAGAGAGTACCAGGGTTGAGCCTCACCATACCTCTACCAGTCCAATATCCACATCAGCCAAGGCTGAGCAGGTGGGGAGACATCTTCCTTCATCAAGGAGGAGGAGACACAGTGCATAGTGTATACGATGATGATTTCTATATCTGGTGGGAACGACAGTTACCAGCACTAGAACAGTTTCCATATGTCGGCATGGACTTTCGAGGTGACCCATACCTTGTCCTCCCTCCAGGAGGAGCATGGGGAGAGCTAGGTAAACAATTTTATAATTTTTATTTTTAAATTTTTTTATGAATTTTAAAATGATAGATATATACATATGTACAAGTCTTAATCCTATAAATGTGTCAAAATGAAAATATTGGAACAGTCCGCCCTGAGGGGCATCCATGCATGTTTGTTCATCCTGTCATAGGCGAAGACGTGGGACTGATCAGGGTTCTAGTGGGGAAGCTGGCCAGGCTGACCCAAAGAGTTCCTACCTTGCGGATAGAGCATATCCTGACTGCCATGCAATAGTTTGTTGTTGGAGTTCCACCGGTCTGGTTATGTCTTTTCAGGCGAGTGGCCAGAGCGGTTCTTGTATACATAGAGGCTGTCGAGGCTACCGAAGCCGAAGAGGCTAAGGAAGCTAGAGTACAAAGGGACCATGGGGACCAAGGCTGTCCAAGTGACCTGGGTGGTCCTGCGTAGATCTAGGACATTTTGATGGACTGCGATCCACATTTTTCTATATTTTTGTATATTATACCGTTATGACGGGATCTGAGGATAAGACTTGACCTATCTATGGAT